>OVBE01002544.1:0-30173 GCA_900406425.1 Iberis pinnata
TACCCGACAAAATAACGAGTTGTTTCATGTTGCTTGATTCTGTTAAAAAAATGTAGAATTGTTGTTATTAATCTTTACAATGAAACAACTAACAATGATTTTCGTTTCGTCATGTACCTTTCACTAGCGGTGGTTGTTTTTGAAAATCTATGCTAGAAGGCGAATGAGTTACAAAGACAACCTAATTTCCTAATTTGTTAATGANAATGTAGAATTATCTTCTTGCCTTAAATGGCATAACAATTATGGTCCGATTGCTCTATTTTTTAATTGAAAAAATAGTATTATTTTTCTAATCGGAATTCATAAAAAGGATTTCCTTTTTTTTTCTTATTTACATTCAAGGATACAATCAACAATATTGAAAATATTTTTCTCTACCCCACCTAAACTACTAATAACTGGCTCCTACCCACCCTTTTCCCAAATTACCATAAAAAAAGTACCTACTTTGCTAATATACTCTTGTTTATTCTAGCGAGAGTTAATGAAGCAAATGAATTTAATGTTTTCTTTTTCTAATGTATTTTTTGGTCGCTTAAAGAACATGCAATTGATCATAGTAAATACGCAATCATCTTCCTAGTCAAAAACTCTAGCACACGTTCTAGTCTCTGTAATTTTTTCCTTCATACTATTTTTCCTACGGATGTACCATTTTATCGTCACTTCAACTCTTTACTTCACACAAATATCATACATCTATTGTAATTCACTGATTTACAACGAAAATTTGAGATTATAAATATTTGTAGTACGATATATACGTATCTTACGTCTTAGGAAACTTGCCTCTATTGGATAAATCATGTAATTAGGCATTTATGTTATTTGATTCAGTCGACTGTACAAAATGTAAAGTTGTTCATCGATGAAAGGCAAAACTCATAATTCCATTCTCTCTGTGTTTCTACATGGTATCAGAGCTTGATCTCTGAATTTTTTTTCTTCTCTTTTCTTCTTGTCTCTTGACTCATTATGACTGATTCTTCTTCCACTATGGTTGAAGTAAGGAGAACGATATCTCCTTATGATTTGAATGCTGCTGATAACCCAGGTGCGGTTATTTCGCATCTTTTATTGAAAGTATCGAATTATGATGAGTGGGCGTGTGGTTTCAAAACCGCTCTCTCTTCACGAAAGAAGTTTGGTTTTCTTGATGGGACTATCAAACGTCCTGATGACGGTTCTTCTGATTTAGAAGACTGGTGGACGATTCAAGCTTTTCTTGTCTCGTGGATGAAGATGACGATCGATCCTGTCATTAGATCTAACATTTCTCACCGTGATGTTGCTAAGGATCTTTGGGATCACCTTAAGAAACGATTCTCTGTTACTAATGAACCTCGGATTCAACAACTTAAGCACGAACTCGCCAACTGCAAACAGCGAGGTTTGTCGATTGAGTGTTACTTTGGCAAGCTCAATCGCATATGGGATAATCTGACAGCATACAAACCAGCTCGCCTTTGCAAGTGTGGTCGTTGTACCTGTGACTTATCTACTCTTCATGAGAAAGATCGTGATGAAGAGAAAGTTCATGATTTCTTGTGTGGATTAGAAGATTCTTATCACACTGTTCGCTCAACCTTAGTCTCTCGGGTTCCTCTTCCCTCTCTTGAAGAGATTTACAATATTGTTCGCCAGGAAGAGGATATGAAAACTAATGACCGTAAACCTGATGATTTTGCCGAAGTTTCAGCATATGCAGCTCTCATTAACCGACGCTTTCCACAGCCTCGACTCCCACCTGATTCCACCAAATTGGTTCTTTGTAAACATTGCCAAAAACCAAGTCATTCCTCTGATAGTTGCTTCGCTGTGATTGGCTACCCCGATTGATGGGGAGATCGTGCCAAGTCTCGGACTCTATCATCTTGTGGGAAATCACTCAACGCTCCTGTTCGTTCTTCCAAGCCTGCATATGCGAATGTAGTTCACGTCTCAGACCATTCAAAACGTGAACATGCCAACTATGTCATTACGGACAAGGACAAAGATGAAGTACAGGGACTTACTAATTCTCAATGGTCAAAATTGGTCAATTTATTGAATGGTCCTTCCCCTAGCAATTCTGAACAATTGACAGGTATCTCTTCTTCATCTTCCTCCTGGATACTTGACACAGGAGCCTCTCACCATTTAACTGAAAATTATGGAATTCTTACTGAAGTTCGATCTATCTCTCCGGTTTTGGTTATATTGGTTGATGGTCGGGAACATCTCTCTACTAAAGAGGGCACGGTTGTTCTTCGTTCTTCTCTTCTTTTGAAATTTATCTTCTATGTTGAACAGTTTTAATATGATCTTATCTCTCTATCACAGTTAATGGATGAAAACAAGTGTGTCATACAAATGGCTGATCAGTTTCTTATTATTCAGGACCGACTTACACGGATGATGATTGGTGCGGCTAAACTCCTCCATGGAACTTTTCGCTTCTGCTCTGTCGAATACACAGCCTCTGCTCAAACACAGGATGTGAAGTCTACTGCATTGTGGCATAAGCGATTGGGTCACCCGTCTCTTAAAGTTATTGGTTAAATTCCGGATTTTTCTATTGTTTCTGATTCTTTGAATTCAGTTTGTGATGTGTGTCATCGTTCGAAGCAGACACGAGTACCTTTTCCTTCTAGTTCCAATAAAACTTCGATTTTTTTTTAATTAGTTCATTGTGATCTTTGGGGCCCTTATCGAACCTCAACACATTTTGGTGCTCGTTATTTTTTGACTATTTTTGATGATTATTCAAGAAGCGTTTGGTTGTGTTTACTAAAAGACAAAACTGAGACTGCTCAACATCTCACAAATTTTATAGCCATGGCTAATCGTCAATTTCAGAAACCGGTTAAATGTATCAGAAGTGATAACGGTACAGAATTTACAAGTTTCTCAACCTATCTGTGTAGTCAAGATATTCATCATGAAACTTCCTGCGTTGCTACTCCACAGCAGAATGGTAGGGTTGAACGCAAGCATCGTCATATATGGAACGTTGCTCGGGCTCTCCGGTTTCAATCGAATTTACCGATTGAATTTTGGGGCAAATGTGTTTTAACTGCCGCTTATCTAATCAATCGCACTCCTACTTCAATTCTTGCTGGTCTTACTCCTTATGAGAAGCTTCATAACAATAAACCTTCGTATCATCATCTCTGAGTATTCAGAAGTCTTTGCTATGCTCACACTCACAATCACAGAGATGATAAATTCGCTTCTCGAAGTCGAAAGTGCATATTCGTTGGTTATTTGTATGGTAAAAAAGGATGGCGTTTGTTTGACGTTGAATCCCAAACATTCTTTGTATCTTGTGATGCAGTGTTTTATGAGGATGATTTTCTATACGCGATTTCTTCTGCTTCTCGTGACTCTGTTTCTGCTTCTGTTGCAGATGAATTATGGGAACCAATCACTATTGTCCCAAATATTACAGAAGATTCGTTGTCTCCAGTTACACAAATTAATGGGCCCGAATCTTCTGTTTTGAGCCCACCGAATTTGCCCTCATCATCAATGCAGCCTGCCTCACACGACGTCGTCTCTCCTGTGCTTTCCTCTGATGCACCTCAAACTCCTCCTGAATCTATGATCGGTGAAACCTCTCCAAACCCGTCATATTCATCCCCAGAATTATTGGGCCATGGTCACCGTCGGCGTCAGCCATCAGTTACTCTGCGAAACTATGTTATCAATAACGCTGAGACTATACCCATTACCAGAAAATTACCACGATCCGCTTACCCTATCACTGATTTTGTCGGGTATTCTCGTTTCTCATCCTCATATCAAGCTTATCTTGCCACAATTACCAGCACCACCGAGCCATGTTCTTTCAAGACTGCTTTTCAAGAAGATATCTGGTGTTTGGCAATGCAGACAGAGATAGATGCTCTTGAACGCAATCAGACGTGGTCACTTAAATTATTACCTCCTGGTAAACGAGCCATTGGCTCGAAGTGGGTTTTCAAGACGAAATATCGTTCTGATGAAACCGTAGAAAGACACAAAGCTCGCTTAGTTGCTCTTGGTAACAAGCAGATTGAAGGTATTGATTATGGAGAAACCTTTGCTCCGGTTGCTAAAATGGATATTGTATGAATGTTTTTACAGGTTGCTGCTGGGAACAATTGGCCGGTTCATCAACTAGATGTGCATAATGATTTCTTGCACGACCAATTGGATGATGAAGTCTATATGAAACCGCCTCCGGGTTTTCATCCTAAAGATCCGAATCTGGTTTGTCGGTTAAAACGCTCTATTTATGGACTCAAACAAGCCCCTAGGTGTTGGTTTGAGAAACTCACTCTTGCTCTGAAAGAGTATGGATTCGTTCAGTCCCTCTCCGATTATTCCCTGCTTATTTTCAACATAGACGGTATACATATCAACATTCTAATTTACGTGGATGACATGATTTTGACTGCCAACAACACTGATGCGATGTACGTTTAAGAAATATTTGTTCACTAGATTTCACATGAAGGATCTTGGTTCCCTTAAGTATTTTCTGGGTATCGAAGAGTCTCGGAGTAGACTTGGCTTCTATCTTAACCAACGCAAATATTCATTAGAAATCGTCTCAGAAATAGGGCTTCTCGGTGCTAAGCCTGCTCTCTTTCCGTTGGAACAGAATCATCACTTGGCTCTATCTACTTCACTGCTGCTTGATCATCCCGAAACATATAGACGATTACTTGGTCGTCTTATTTATCTAGCTGTGACCAGACCTGATTTGGTATATTTTGTACACATTTTGGCTCAGTTTATGCAGACACCAAGGGATGATCATTGGCAAGCAGCCTTACATATTGTACGTTACTTAAAAGGAACGGTTGGACAAGGAATCTTGAACAAAGCCGACACTAATTTTCAGATTTTGGGATGGTATGACTCCGATTGGGAAAGCTGCCCTCTAACCCGAAGATCGGTTTCTGGTTATGTAGTTCGGATTGGGTCTTCCACTATCTCCTGGAAGACGCACAAACAACAGACCGTTAGTCTTTCTTCCGCTGAAGCTGAGTATAGGGCGATGGCTTACGTTACCAAGCATCTTCTATGGCTCAAGCGACTGCTTCTCTCTTTAGGTATTTCGCATCCTCAAGCTATGAGATTGTATTATGACAGTAAATCGGCTATTCATATAGCGACAAACCCGGTTTTTCATGAGCGTACAAAACACATAGAGAACGATTGTAATTTTGTTAGTGATGAGATACAAACCGGCAATCTTCTACCAATTCATGTCGATACTAAGACTCAAATGGCCGACATCTTTATGAAACCTTTAGGAAGACAAGCTTTCCAAGACTTTCGGGTCAAACTGGGGCTTCAAGACTTGCATGCTCCAGTTTGAGGGGGGGGGGGGATTACGATATATACGTATCTTACGTCTTGCCTCTATTGTGTAAATCATGTAATTAGGCATTTGTGTTATTTGATTCAGTTGACTGTACAAAATGTAAAGTTGTTCATCGATGAAAGGCAGAACACATTATTCCATTCTCTCTGTGTTTCTACAATTTTTTTATTCTTAAGCAATTTTTTATTTTAATCCGAATTTTAGAATATTGGTTTGACTTATGGTAATTCATATTTTATTTTGATTGTTCTTCCACGTGTAAGTGAAAAACCAATCATTCGAAAACAATTTTGCTAAAATTCCTCTCACCTCACTATAACATATATCATAACATAGTAAAAAAAAACGTAAAGTCCTTTTGAAAAAAAATTCTCTCTACAATAGTAGAGAAACGAGTAAAATAAAATTTCTCTAACTTTTTTTCCACCTATATTTTTATATTTTATTCCACTAATTATTTTAAATTGCAAAATTTGCACGCTTAGTTGTTACTTTTTTATTTTTTTTACGCCACATATAGAACGATTAGAGATCACTGAAAGAGAAATGAAGATCAGGAGCAACGGATGTGAAGACGGTGTCGTATTCGAAGAATGCTGGGTTAATGGCGTGGGCTGATCAGATATGGAAAGGCTGCGAAGTTGACAGAAAATGAGAGTTTCAGTGACAAGAATAAAGAAACTAATAAAAATTTGGAAAAGATGCTTTAGGGCTAGGATATTATTTAAGGGCTCAAAAGTGAAGAGAAAGATAACACTTTTGAGCTGCAAAGTCTTTAGGGTAAAAAGGGAAAGTTGTGAGAATTGTTCAAGAGATTGTTAGATCTCGTGAGAAAGAAAAAACGGGTTGGGTTGGGTTTTTAAGCTGATAAGTGTATTTTGTATAATAGTTTATTGAACAAGTTGAATAAAGAAAGACTTGTGTTTGCTTAAGAATTATTTAATTCACATAAGTTTAGTTTTTGTGTTATATCAATCTTTCAATTGGTATTAGAGAGGGCACTTGACGAAGGACAAGAAATCTTTCACAAACAGGTGAAGATCATGTGACAAGAATGGAGAACACGCAACTACCTATGACGCGTTCAATGCTATTGGACCCTGGCAACTTTGGTGGTGGAAGGTCCAAATCTGTGAATTACTCAAATGAATAGATGAAGAAGCTTGGATTGTTGTCACCGCAGGTTGGACCGCACTAGTGAAAAAGGATGAAAAAAGCGAATGGATAGAAAGAGATTCAAGCTGGTGGACAGATGCTGAAAAACTTAGATCGAAGTATAACTCGAAGGCACTATCAACTATTTGGTGTTCACTAATCAAGGATCAGTTCAAGCGTGTGCAAGGGTGAAAAATAGCAAAACAAGCATGGGACATACTCCAGGCTACATACGAAGGGACTGCTGATGTAAGAAGAACAAGAGTGGATCTGTTGGCGTCTGAATTCAAAAGAATTAAGATGGGAGAAGATGAAAGCATTGAAGATTTCAGTGGCAAATTGTCGTCCATTGCAAATGCATCAGATGTTTTAGGCAAAACCTACAAATACAAAAAACAGGTGAAGAAATTTTTGAGGTGTCTTCCAAGTCAGTACCAGTCGCATAAATCAGCACTCCAAATTGCCAAGAACTCATATGAAATGGCTTTTGAGCAAGTTGTGGGAAAGATGCAAGCTCGTGAACTAGAGATCAAACATGAGGAACCCATAAAGAAAGGGGGTGTGGCATGACTTTACCAGGTACACCTGGAAAACATTGCTGGTAAGCGTTACATCTTTGTGCTAGTTGATGACTTTACCAGGTACACTTGGGTTAGATTTTTGAGAGAAAAATCAGAAACGGTTGAAAGCTTTAGGATCTTAGCTCTTCAACTCAAGAATGAAAAAGGTGCCATCAAAAGTATCAAGAGTGATAAGGGAGGTGAATTTCAAAATGAGGCATTTGAAAATTTATGTGCTGACCAAGGGATAATGCATCAAATTTCCGCCCCCAGAACACCTCAACAAAATGGGATAGTAGAAAGAAAGAATAGAACCCTGCAAGAAATGGCACGAGCAATGTTGCATGCGAATGAGGTGGCAAAATACTTATAGACTGAAGCTGTAAGTACTGCTTGCTACATCATTAACAGGGTGTATGTCAGAAAGGGAACATCTACCACACCCTTGGAAAGGGAAACCACCCAGTGTGAGTTACTTTAATGTCTTTGGATGTGTATGCTACATACTCAATGACAAGGATCAATTGGGAAAATTTGATGCCAAAAGTGATGAAGGGATACTTCTAGGATACTCTATCATTAGCACATCATACTGAGTATTTAACAAAAGGACCAAAGCTGTGATGGAAACCGTGAATGTAATGTTTGATGACTTGAAACAAGTTGCTGAAGGGATCACAAGACTTAACTTTTCTGTCGAGAAACAACCTGCAGCATCATATGTCAACGAAGATGAAGAATCTAGACAAGAATCTAAACCATCACATGAAATGAACATTCCTAACGTCCATTGTAATCATTCAGAAAAGGATGTCAATGGGAGTATGATAGTTGGTCGAATTCCCAGGAAAAAACAGATAAACTTTCGAGAGATGGTGGGATACTCTTGTTTTGTGTCCATGATAGAGCCAAAGACGCATGTGGAGGCCTTACAGGATGAATATTAGATAGTCTCTATGTAGGAAGAGCTGGAACAATTTGCAAGAAGTAATGTTTGGACTTTGGTACCAAGACCTGAGAATGTCAATGGGGTAGGCACTAAGTGGATATTCAAGAACAAGATCGATGAGACTGGACATGTGGTTCAGAACAAGGCGAGATTGGTTGCACAAGGGTATTCACAAATTGAAAGAATCAACTTTGATGAAATTTTTGCACCAGTAGCACGACTTGAATCCATTCGTTTTTTGATCGGAATGGCATGTGTGACGGGATATAAGTTGCACCATATGGATGTCAAAAGTGCCTTTATGAATGGGATTTTACAAGAAGAAGTTTTTGTGGAACAACCAAAAGGGTTTGAGGATGGTAAATCCCCAGATCACATTTACAAACTGAAGAAAGCTTTATATGGGTTAAAACAGGCTCCTAGAGCATGGTATGAGAGGCTGGCAATCTTTTTACTTCAGCAAGGATATGTTAGAGGAAGTGTAGATAACACCATGTTTTACTACTCAAAAAATGGCGACATATTGGTGGTTGAGATATACGTAGATGACATAGTTTTTGGATTTACTAATCCTTCATTTTTCATTATTTTTTTTCAGTCTATGAAACAGGAATTTGAAATGCGTATATGTGGAGACCTAACGTATTTCCTTGGTTTGCATGTCCAACAGAAGGATGATGGAGTATTCATCTCACAGAGTACATATACCAAGAATCTGGTAACACAGTTTGGTTTAGACACATACAAAGCTGCCAGAACACCGATGAGTACTATGAGTAAGCTGTCAAATGATGAATATGGAGAAGATGTAGATCAGAAACTATATCGTGGTATCATTGGGGGTCTTATGTATCTCACAGCAAGCAGACCCGATATTAGTCTTAGTGTGGGTGTATGTGCCAGGTATCAAGCACAACCCAAGATGTCTCATCTCAAGGCACTCAAGAGAATTGTGAAGTATGTCAAAGGAACCCAAAACTTAGGCCTATACTACACAAAGGATAGCAATCCCAATCTTGCATGATATTGTGATGTTGACTGGGCAGGGAGTTTGGATGATAGGAGAAGCACAAGTGGTGGAGGATTATTTTTGGGAAATAATTTGATTACATGGTTAAGTCGCAAACAGAACTGTGTGTCGCTGTCAACTGCCGAAGCAGAATATATTGCTTTAGGAAGTTTTTGTACTCAACTGTTGTGGATGAAACAAATGAGCAATGACTATGGATATGCTACAGGCTCAATGCTAATTCGTTGTGACAATCAAAGTGCGATTAATATTTCTAAGAATCGTGTACAACCTTCACGCACCAAACACATTGATATAAGACACCATTTTATACGAGAACTCGTAGAAGACAAAGTTGTGATGATAGAGCACGTGAGCACAGAACTCCAACTCGCTAATATCTTCACTAAGCCATTGGATTTCAATGGATTTGTTTATCTACGCAAATCTATTAGGGTACGTGAACTATTAAAAAATGCACCACTGTGGTATGATTGGGAATCACGATATGATAAAGTTTAAGGACAGGTCATCGTATCGATGACCAAGAAAACCCTGGAGAAGAAGCAAGCTTCAATGTTCCTGCTAACTAACTTGATGTACAGAGAAAAAGAGCTTCATGTCATGCCTCACATGTGAACACTCGTACGGTTGAGAGCATCACAAGGAGGTCAAAGAGCTGAGGGTATCACATAACAAAAAAAAATGAAAACAAAAAAAAAAGTGAGTAGGAATATGCCAACATCATTTCAACATGAGCATCTGACAAGTCATGTGACGATGCTCAAGTTTATTCATACCCAAAGCAAATTCCAGCTGCCTTGTATGCTCTCAGAAGGTTGAAAATGAGTCTCTCACTGGATTAAGGCATGCCAGTGTGAAAGACTACTCTTTGTTATACTCACATCTTGTATTCGCTGTTGTGAATCCTGGTCATTCCCATGTGCACCACCCATTCTCTGGTGGTTTGGTAGATGTTGTGCACAGCTATTTCTGCTCCGTGATCTCTACTCGTCCTTTTACTCTCTCTTTTTCTCATGTATATTAAGTGGTTGTCTAATAACTAACAATGTTTTTGGTTGTGTGCTAATCACATATTGGTTGTCCCTAATATGAATTAGTTTGTCATGATGAGTTAGTACTGTGATTTTTAGTTCATGTCTGGGTCGTTCGTATGTTTTGTGGACATGGTCTCTAGCCCACTAGGCCCAATTTATTTTCACTCTCAATGTAGGCGGGAATATGATGCCTCGACTTCTAGGGTTGTCACTTCTCACGAACAGTTGTGACCTTAAATTGCCTACCAAAACTTTTTGTTGGTTCCATTGAACAGTCACTCTTCCATCATGAACCTATCTATAGTATTTCTCGATTGGTTGCTCAATCCTACACAATGTCGGTCTTTGATTCCTCCTCTCGTCAGTCGTATCAATCACCGGAACCTCTTGAACTGGCTGACAATGTTGATTTCAAATTGTTGCCTCTCGTCCTCTATGGTGAACAGTCCCCTACACCGCCTCCTCGCGCGTCACCTACTCACCCGGTGTCTCTGATTCCTGATTTTCACACGCCTGCAGAGTCGGTTCCATAAGCACCCGAGATACCGAGATCTGACCTCTCACTTGTGCATACACCAAGCCAACCAGTTCTTGTCTCTCGTCCAAAATGTCGTAACATAACCTCTGGTCACTCATCTTGGCGTACACAGACTCGTACTCGTGTTGCACCATCCTCGGCTCAGCTGGTGGTCGATCTGACTCGCTTCTTCTCAGGACATGCTCAAGTACGGTATGACATCTTCGCTACTATTACGCTCTTGGAAGAACGCACGGTTGATCTGACAGTGCTCCCACTGGTTATTGAACCACTTCTACATGATCTTGGATGTATGAGTACTCTCACTGGTCTTCCTGGTTATGTTCGTAATCTGGTGTTTGAATTTTGGGCCCATCTTCCTGCTAACAAGACCACTTCTCTGTCTATTCCCGTCTGGGTGCAAGGTCATACATATGTGCTATCTACCACTACCATCAATCAAGCTTTTGGTCTACTTGATGTCGATGATCGGGTGAGTGAAACTATTAGACTTGCAGTTTCTGATGATGATTTAGCTGTGTTTCTATTTGATGGTCGCATGCGTGACTGGGTGGATCTCCGCATTACTCATTTTTCTCCGGATAAGGTTGCGATGTACAAAATTTGCTATCACAACTGGCTACCTACCAAAATATCTACCTACATATGCCGTAATCATGCCAGGTTGTTGTACCGTATGTATCAGCACTTGCCTAACAACTTTGGGCGTCTTGCCTTCTCTCGATTCTGCACCGTGGCTATGAACCAGCAAGCAAATTCTACTTTCCTTTTCCCTCGCTTTTGTATCGCGTTCTTCAATGTCAGCGTCATGTGTCTCTCAACCATGGTGAAGGTTTGGTTACTATCCCTATCTACAATATGGATCCCCGCCTTGGGACACCACTGGCCTCTGGGGATCATTTGTGTCAGGCTATTACGGCTGCCATACGTCTGTTACAACAGGCGCTAGCAGGTAAGTTTGTCTCTATTTCTCTCACGGTTTGTTACCATTATTGGATGTTTTGATTCAGTTGTGCTACCAAGCAGGGGGAGAACAGGATGAAGCTGAACAAGTTCTACAAGCAGATGATGATGCAGCAGTCGGAATGCAGTCTGAATATTCTGTTTTTCTGTTTTGTTATGTGGTCTCTTCGGGTTTTGTTTATGAGACAAACACTTCTCTTTTGGTTCAACCGTTTTGGTTGTAATAGTTTGAACATGATTGTCTCATTAGCAGACTGTTGAAGGATTAGTTATAACCATCTATTTCAATGATGTGGTATTATGTGCTTGGATGTGAGGTTCTTTGTTTGTTTGTTTTGAACAAGGACTCAAGGGAGCTGCTGGATTATCAAACTGAATCAAAAGGTGGGGGGGGGGGGTTGAAAGGGAAATGAAGATTAGGAGCAAAGGATGTGAAGACGGTGTCGTATTTGAAGAATGATGGGTTAATGACGCGGCCTGATCAGATATGGAAAGGCTGTGGAGCTGACAGAAAATGGAAGTTTCGGTGACAAGAATAAATAAACTAATGAAGATTTGGGAAGGATGTTTTAGGGTTATAATATTATTTAAGGGCTCAAAAGTGAAGAGAAAGATAACACTTTTGAGCCGCAAAGTCTTTAGGGTAAAAAGGAGAGTTGTGAGAATTGTTCAAGAGATTGTTAGATCTTGTGAGAAATAACAAACGGGTTGGATTAAGTTTTTAAGCTGATAAGCATATTTTGAATAATAGCTTATTGAACAAGTTGAACAAATAAAGACTTGTGTTTGTTTAAAAATTATTCAATTCACATAAGTTTAGTTTTTCTGTTCTACCAATCTTTCAATCACGACATAACAATACAACATGTAAGTGGAAAACTACTATGTTTATGACTATCCAAATCTTGCTAGTTTGTTTAAGACTAGATTTTAGTTTATAAAACTCCACTGTTTAATTAGATTGGTCCAACCACTTTCGAACGTCTCTTTACTTAATTCAACACCACCCTATAACATAAGGTTAGATTTACGTTTTAAAGTTCGTTCAGTCTCAAAACGTATGCGGCCACACAAATCAATATATAAACTTGAAATGGATTAAAAATTATTGAATTTCTTATTAAAAGCATCAAACAACATCTCATAGGTAAAAGAAAGAATCTATATTGAAAATAACATATTTGTTTATTTTTTTGGTCAAGATTAATTAGTAGTAATGGCATTATGTTATGTGTAGAACGGTGTTTAAACATGTTAGACCTTTTGTTGACTTTTTATCCTCCGTCTCGTCCTCCATATCCACTACTCCATCCGCCGCCAAAACCATCTCCTATTCCTCCATTTCTAACTCCACCGCCGCCCCCTCCACCACCACCTCCGCCACCACTACTGCCTCCACCACCACCACCTCCTCCTCCACCTCCACCGCCTCCTCCACCGTTTCCTGGCCCCGGGATACATCCATTTCCTCCACCATCACCTTTTCCACCATCTCCTGGACTTCCTCCTCCTCCATTACAACCTCCACAGCTTCCTTCTATTATAAACATACAAAAAAAAGTGTTAAAAAGTATATTTCTTTTTTAGTTGACAAATTAAATTAGCTTTCTTGATCATTACAACCTCCACAGTCTCCTACATTACCTTCTTGAACTCTTCTTGCTTTCACATTACCACTCTTAAACATTTTGTAAGAATCCAAAACAGAAGATGATTGGTCACTACCATTAAAGAATCTCCTCTCGGGTCCATATCGTATCCCGTGAACAGAGCTTGAGCTCAACAACAACAAAACAACACAAGAAACTAACAACACCACCATAAAGCTTGACCTTCTTATTACCAATAACTCCATTGCCTTGTTTTTATACTATATTAGACCTAAATTAAAAACCATATATATTTAAATTGAGCAATCACATGAACATGCATGCATTACCCATATGAAACCTACCATCTTTTTTAATATTTTCTTTTGATGTGAACTAAAGACTACAAAAAGAAGACAAGGTAAGGTTGGAGAAAAGAAATCGCCACATGAATTGCGTCACACTCAAGGTCCTTGTATGAATTTTCCATCTCGTAATAATACTCCAATTTTTTTATATATATTAATAATCTTGATCTTTGAAGGTACTGCCTTTGAATATTCTATTATATATATATATGAATTAGCCAAACTTTACTTAGTTTACGCTAATTTGGAACGATGTTATAAAACTTGGGGAAATTCTTTTCATGTTTGAGTTTTAGTATAAACTTTCATAAATACTTAAGAGTCAAAACAGTAGTTAATAGTCACATTGGAAACTGAATATAGAAGAAAAAAAAAAAGACAACAAAAGCATATTCACTAATTTCTCCTATATTATAATTTAATTCAACATATACGTTTAATTGCACAATCTTGATAAAGACATCCAAACCAACTTGACCCTGGAAAAGCTTACATATATCGAAAGGATGTTAAAAGAGTCTAGAGATAACTAAAAGGACCCAAAGAGACCATTCGACCCAAAAAAGAAAACAAATGACGTCCAAACTTTGTTATGCTCTTTTAGTAACATAGGAGGAACGTCATAAGCTTCTAGCCTTCTACGGTGATAAAAGACGAACTAATGTGATGGTTAGGCTTAGCCAAAGAAGAATGACAGAGACAGACACAAATAGCTCAAAATATATTCATTAGACACAATAACTCTCCACAATATGACCATATGATTTCTTCGTGATCATATAAAACTTAAATGGCAGATGAACTAAGCCTATATAATTAATGATCGCTGCAATGCAATGCATAATCGATGATTACATTCATCAGACAACGATTTTTTACAACTATGTTGTAAGAATAATACAAAGGTTGGGTCTGTGCAAATATTAACACAGAACAACGTACAAAAACCCCAAAAATAACGGAAGTAACTTGGATTATCTTCTTGCTGATGATGATTTCGCCAATTTATTATTTATGTTCTGTAATAATCCTGCAAGAAAAAGAAAAAGGAGAAGAGAGGGCATAGACCACCACTGATCAGATGGTCTCAGACAATAGATAATCTATGGCAGCTAGCTTATACTCTGATCATGATTCTTTTTCTCTCTCTCTTATCCAGCTCGTGGCCAAAAGTCCATGGTGTTGTTAAATCGTAAATGCATTTGTAGATCGTTTGAGGAGCTCATGGAATCACTTTTGCTTACATCAAGTGGTGGGCTAAAGCTATCATTAATGTAGATCTCTCCCGGTCCACGGAATGTTGAAGTTGGAGAAGGGTGACGTTTTTGTGACTCCATGGATTCAACTTCCGCTAAAAGATCAGAGACTGATTCATCAGCTCCAGCCACAATAGGTTGCCAATCCGTAGTAGTGGTAGTAGTAGTAGATGTGAAGTTTAATGTGAAGGTGGGGCTAAAGAAATCTCGAAAGTCTATCTCTTCATTGTCTGTGAAAGCCAAACCGGAATTAGAGTCCCACACATTTGAACCACTGCTTGGAGTAGCAGCATTCCAGCTCTGTCCACATGACTGAACTGTGGCTGTCACTTGTTGTTTGTCAGCCGCACCACTAAGGTCAATACAATTTTGATTGCAAGCCTTCTCAACTGATTTTCCATCCATATCTGCTTGACCACAACTCCATCTATCATGTTGTGGCAATGAGCAGTTAGAGTTTCCGGGGATTGTAGCCAGCGATAGCGAACAGCTTATTGAGCTTTGTCCAAGCAAAGGACTTTCATGTTTCGTTTTGTTCCAAAAACGATCAAAATCCAATGGTGCGGTGTTGTTTCCGCTTTTGTTGCTTGCATCTGAGCTTCTTGTGATGACACTGTTACTATTGGAAATGACACTCTGTTCAGTGCACACTGAGTTGGGGCTAAAGTCAAGTGCTCTATTCTCTACTTTAGCTACAGCCACACTCATGTTAGCTGTCATATCCGGCCTGGGAAAAGAATGATTCTGAAATGACTCTGTTTTATAAAACTGTCCGTTTAATGCATCCATTAACAGAACAGAGCTATTTTTCTGTTCATCCAGCCTCCATATTCTCATCTCAGGTGGGAAATGCCCACTTGAATTCCATTTTTGCAGGTTAAGTAAAGAAAATGGCCCGTGAATCTTCCCATCTAGATCTCCATATAACCATATACTATTTGTATCCAAGCCATAAATTGGCTCGTTAGATGGAGTGGCACATGTTTCAGATTTTACAGCGGCAAGGTTACTACTATCAGAACTGGAAGGTCTAAACAGGATATCGTGATGCTGTTCAGATGTATTCAATCTATTGACCTGGACGGACATAATTTCATAGTCTCCTCCAGCTGAGGTATCTGTAATTTGAGATCTTTCTTTATCCAGGAAATGAGAATCTAGAAGCTTTAAAATCTCCAAGTGATCCACTCGCTCCTTTTTGAACAATCTCATAAGCTTAGTGTCACACATTATTTCTGAATTCTGAAGAGAGTTTTGAAGATTATATTGTTTCACATGCTCTAGAACGAGAGTTTGCACATCATACTTTGATAAGATGGAAGTATCACCGTTTTTCATATACCCGACAAAGTCTAGGAGTTCATCTGTTGCCCACGCAGCAGCACTAGTCAATGCCGGAAGCCTATCACCTAAAGATGTGTCTAAATCCAAAGAAGAATCCAATTTACTCACAGAAACAGCTTCCATTTTCCTCACTTTAGAATGAGGAGAAATGCCACCATTCTTTTCTTGAACCCAACTAGTAGTTCTTCGCTTAGAAGATTTCCATGGATTTTTCGCATTTGTAAGATCATCTAAGGATAAAGACATCTTCTCTTTAAGGGAAACCCAGTACATCTTAAAAAGATACTCCCAGCTTCCTTGATCATCAAAATCGACCTACATGCGAAACAAGTCAAATATTAAGCAAGCATGAAGTCCTATCTAGATATTTTTGCAGCAGAAAGATGTACATTTTCTATGTTAGCTTCATCTGCATTCTCAATAAGCATTATAGTCTTCATGCAGATTTTACAGAATCCTTTGTTTTCCTTTTCCCGTATAACTACATACTCGGAGCTTCTAACACATCTCTTACAAACTGAATAAGGACAAGTGTAACACATGTAGAAAGAATCCTTTTGACAAGCCGTACATATGTGCCAACCTGAAAAACCATCATCATCATCATCATCATCATCATCGTCATTAAAATCAAAAGACTCTAAGAACTTCAATTCTTGATAATGTTTCAAGAAACAACTTACCACAATTCCATTTTGCTCTTGATCTAAAGAATGCTTCAGTACGCTTAACACAAGTTGGATGATAAGCTTTTGGACATCCCCTGACATATTAAGAAGAAACCTCAATCATCAGAAACAGTAACAAACATTTCTATTTTAGGAAGGACGAATCTAGTAAGTGAATTTAGCTAAGGTTAAAATTCACTGACCTACGATCGCAGAGGACAAGACTACCTCCATCGAAGCACACAAAACAAACATCCTCGTCTTCTCTTTTCTTCCTCGATTGTGACGGAGAAGCTTTAGCCACCAGTGTTTTCGGCGGGCGACCACGTCTAGTCGAGCGACTAACACTCTTCTTCAAGCAATCCGAATCTTCTTCTAGCTTCACCTTCACATCTATCGAACAACAACCATCGAATCCTCCGTAGCCCGGAGCCACGTTAGGTGGACTCGAGTCATAACTATCATTCAATTTGACATCAGCGATGCAATGATCGACTCTCATGAGATCGATTTCCGGCATCGATTCGTCAACGCAACTACGGATCCTCGGAAGCCAATACAAAATCGAGTCAGAGAATCTCAAAAACCGAAAGATCCGACGGTAAAAAGATGATCGGAACACGAAGGAAACGAGGAAAGTAAAACGAAAACCCTAACCCTAGAGTGCACGAATTGGGAATTGGAGAACGGAGGAGGAGGAGAAGGAGAAGGCGTGTAGAGAAAGAAGACACACACAGTGGGCACATGGAAAAATAAGCTTAAAGTTGAATGTGACAAGGCAGTGTTTGGTTGTCTCCTTTTTTGACTTTTTAAAGCAAGAGACCGATTTTTTTTCTCATAAAACATTGTTCATTTGATTGGTCCACGTTAGCAAAGTTGCAGGTCGTGGGATCCACACGCGTCTTTTCCAAGATCGTTGTTTTATTTTTATAATCGAAATTTAGCTTTATTTTTTATTAGCTTCGTGTCTTAAGCTAACACGGAAAGCTCAAAAATAAAGAAACAATTATTATTAGAGTAATTTTTTTAAATACTATAAAAAAAAAATTCAAATTTTAAAGTTATCACACACTAAATTTTAAAAATATCACACACTCTCAAATATTTTAAAAATACTATAAACATAAAAAGTAAATTTTAAGAGTTTAGAATTTAAAATTTTGGGTTTTAGTTCACTAAATAAAGTTTAGGGTTTAGTTTTGAAGGGGGTAGGGTTTGGTTTTGGGGGTTTTTAGATATAAATTTGAAACTTTTAAGCTATTTCAAATTTGTGGTATTTTTGGAAAAATATGTGGTATTTTTAAAACTTTTGGGAGCGTGTGGTATTTTTGGAATATACTTAGTTTTTGTGGTATTTTTGAGACTCTCCTTTATTATTATTGTTAATTATTTTAATAATAAATTAATAAAGTGGATGTTGAATCTAGGGTCGTCGGTCCCTCTGGATTTGAGTTCGTATTTGATAAGGAAAATTATAAGTACAAAAGTATGAAGCGCGTCGACAATCCCGACGCACTTAATTGATTACAGAGAAGCTCATATCGTCTGTTTATCTCTCTAACTTCTCTCTAAAGCTCTCTCTTTTGATAAAAACCAACCCCTTCTCCGTTGAGGCCCCCCTTCTATTTATATTACTTTTGTCATCATTTGACTACGTAGAGCAGTTGGCTAGGCTTCATGTTCATCTGGCGAATTGGTCTGTAGGTCACTGTTCGTCGGGCTATAGAGAGACTAGATACATTGTTCTGTCGGCGGTCTTGCTTGCCTCGTCGATCCTACTGGACGGGCCTTCGATGTTGGGCTTCTTTGATGGGCTTGGTCCTTTGAGCCTAGGGCGATGGGTCCGTATCCTACAATAAGTCCCCCCTCCCCCAGTTCGACAAAACCAACATGTTTACGGGTCGTCGGACATAATATGTCTTCCGGCCCAATGCACCGAGCTATTTTGCGAAAGGTCTCGCTTTTTTGGAGGCGCGTCTGGGATTGATGAGCTGGCTCCCGCAATGGTTGGCGTTAGTTACGAGGTAAATTAGCTTCGAGGAGAAGCTGTCGTTATCCGGTCATCCGTCTCGCTACTGGTTCGTCTTCCGGTCATCCGTCTCGCTACTGGTTCGTCTTCCGGTCATTCCACTCTCTAGCTCTTCGTCTCCCGGTTTGGCTTACCTGGGACACTTCGGCTCTCGGCCACACCTCTATATATATTATGTGGTTCCTTCATTTTCTTTACTTTGCATTTTAATTCAAGGTATTTTCTGTTCTCCCTTCTCTCTACTTTTTCTCTATAGCTTCTTTTCTTTGTTAAATATGCCACTCTCGCCGACGCAATGGCTTGTGACTTGATGGATCTCAGCCTGGGTGGTGGTACTAGTGCTTCAGGAGACGCGTCATCGGTTCAGAGGACTGAATCTTCCGCGGGTGAGTCGGAGAAACGTCTAATCTCTGCGTCTACCAGTTCCAAACGTTCTTCACCTCGTCGTTCTGACCTAGGATCGAATCCCACGACTAGTTCGTCTTCTGACGACGCATGAGCGGGGAAATCTACGGGGGAATCGGCAGGTCGTCGAAATCAGCTGACGAGTCGAGATCCCCTACTCTAGAAGATCCCGTAGATATTATTTTGTTGTCCACGAGACAAGGTATTCGAGCTGTCGAGGCACAGGAGGATCATGTTGACTTAGTCCCTCTTGCTGTGAGGAAGATGGTTCTTTCAGAGCAGCGAGTTGGTTGGCCTGATCTGAGGGGAATTCCTTTGAGTGGGGGTGTTGAGAAGGGTTTTTCGGCTCCTACCATTGAGTTGTTCTTGCATCGTCCAGACGGGGAGGGTTCATCCAGAACATCGTCTACAAAGGTCGACAAAATTACTAGAGTGGGAGCTTCCATCATGAATAAGGCGCGGCTTCTAAGGATGGCGAGGGAGTGCGGATTCGACGACCCTAACTTGGTTTTTAGGGTCTCGGGTCCTAGGGAAAGGCCATGGCACCCTCTGCAAGGTTACTTCACCGTTTTTGAAGACTATTTCATTGACGCACACCTATAGTTCCCTCTTCCGAAGGTCTTTATCTCGTATTTCGCGCGAAAACATATGGCTATTTCTTATAATATGGTTGCATCGTTTCACGCTTTGGTCGGGATGCTCGTTTTGGCCGCTAAAGTCGGGGTGGACATTTGTGGGAGATTTTTCAAGGATGCGACTTGAATTTGTTCTAATCCCAGGACGATCAACAAAGTCAGCTATCGGACGGGGTTCTTCTACGTCTCTCGGAAGAACCAGCACAAAGTCATCGATGGGACGAAGAGGAAGATATGGGACTGGCAGCGTCGATGGTTCTTTGTGAAAGCCAATAAGGCTTTTGTCCCGTCGTGTGCTAACGACTATTCCATGAAATGGAATATGGAGATTGGTAGAGCTCGGCGTCGATCTTGTAGTTTCTTCGTTTTATGCTAAATGTCGTCTTTGTTTGTGCAGACTACCCGCTTCCCATCAAGAAATTTTCTCCTGGTTTCTTCGACAACATCAGGAAGATAAAAGCATCGGGGGTGATCATGTGGGACGAGATTACTAGGATGAAAGTTAAAGAGCATCGCCATCGTTTTTCTCGAGGTGTGTCACTTTAATGCGTCCATAGATGTGGTACTTGCGGCGTCGTAACTGATTGTGCTTTTCTTTCAATTGATTTGGATTGTTGCCCCATCGTTCGACAAAATACATGTTAGGAAATTTTGTTGAAGAGCTCAGAGCTGCGGCTTTGAAGAAGCAAACTGAAGCCATTGCGACATTGTTGGGGTCGGTTAAGGTACCCGAAGCGAACGAGGGGGTCAGACCGCATCGGTTAAGGCGACGAATGGAGCCTCGAAATCTGTCAAGGATCTTGCCATTGCTCCCCTCTCTAAAAAAACGGTTGGGAAAAGGATTCTCGAAGTCCCCATGAAGCGAAAGAGGACAGCAGCGGATGAAGTGATGACGCATAAGAGGGCTTTCAATGCATCGATCATCATTTCTGAGCCCGTGTGTGATCCTCCGATCTCACCCGTAGAAGCTACTAATGATGGGGCTCAAGTAGACGAGCGCACCATCATCCGGGTCAATGAAGAGGAGGAGAGAAGGGATATCGAGGACGGCGAGGTAGGTCTTGAGAAGGAGGATGACGAGGCGGTCCTGGTTGGGAGAGCGCATTATGTAGAGGACACCAATAAGGTTCCTTTTGATTTTCATTATGACGACGTTCTTCGAATGCACGAGGATCGCTCTCCCTGTGGAGATTTGGTTCGTCAACTGATTCCTCTTGGATCTTTCGATGAGGGGGGGAGCACAAGGATAGGTCGAACAACTTGTTTGATGACTTTTCCACGTCTTATGTTAGGTTATGTGTCTGTGTTATCTTTATTTAACTTATATTGCGTCTCACTTATTCGTGTGTGTCGTGCAAACGGGAATGATGGCGAACCACATGTTTAGGTGGTTTAAGCTGAAGGTGCGGTTGTCCCGCGAGGCGATGGTTGGTATGAGCAACTATGGAGATAAGTTTTCAAGTTGTACCAGGAGGAGAAGAAGAGGTCCAAGGACTTGGCTGATGTGGGAGAGAGGCTCGAAGTGAAGGCGCATGAAGGGCACGCGTTGGTGGAAAAGGCGACTGCACATATGAAGCTAATCGAGGTTGAGTGCGATGCCGTGAAGGCTGAGAAAGATGGACTCGCTGCTCGTAATATTGAGCTTGAGGACGAAGTAAAGAGGCTGCGTGAGGAGAACGGCGGGCTTGCAAATCGGTATGACGATGCGAACAAAGAGAGATCGTATGTGCTCAGAAAGTTTGCCTCTTTCTTCAGGGAGAGATTTGAAGAGACCGAGAAGTCTTGGAATGCATCCGTCGCAGCATGTTTTTCCAAGGTGCATTGACATTTGGAGGAGATGCGCGCAACTCGGCCGTTGGATGAAGCCATTGCATGTTACAAAAAGGCTGGTGAGCTCTTTGCTATGGTAACGAGTTTTGGCGGGGCGGTGCCCGACGTTCTTCGTGAGTCGCTTGCTGACCAGCTTGCAGCAAAGAAGGAGGCCCGAGAGAAGATAGTGATAACTGAGCTATTTTATGAGGACCTAGCAGGCCCGTCGAGACGTCATGAGGAGGTTCCTCATCCTATTGACGATCAAGGTTCATCGGTTCAGCCTGCTGGGGCTGATGATGCGGTTGCGGAGCATGGTGCTTAGTTTCGTTTTTGGTTGTTGTTAGTTGTTTTTAGTTTTTGTTGTGCTCGTTGAGCTGCCGTTGTGGCTTTGTGTGAACTTTTTGTTTTAATGGAAATATTTGTTTCTGAATTTCGTCTTCTTGTTATTACTATATATACTATTTCATTTGCTTTCCATTATCTTGGGGTCGACTCCGCGATTGTTTGGCGAAGTTGTGGCGCAGGTGCGAGGTTGTGTTAACCTTGGCTTTTCTGTGTATCCCAGGTCGCCGACGATCCTGCGAGTCTGGGCTCGGCTTATGAGGTGATTGTGGTACACTAAGAAGTGTGAGGGTATGGCTCGGCTTTTTGGATGCAATTGTTATTGCTTAATTGTTCCTTATTCCCATAGTGATCATTTAGCTAAGACGTCCCTGCAAGCCTGGGCTCGGCTTTGTACTTTCTTACGAGGGTCGTCTCGCCGAGTTTAGGCTTGGCTTGTGTTTTGTTTTTACGAGGGTCATCTCGGTGAGTCTGGGCTTGGCTTTTGTTTTGTTTTTACGAGGGTCATCTCAGCGAGTGTCAACTTGGCTTGTGTATTTTTTTTACGAGGGTCGTCTCGGCAAGTGTCGACTCGGCTTGTGTTTGTTATTTTGTATCTTTTTATTAGAAATAAAGTTTGAAATGAACTGGATTTATATCGGATGAAGGAAGGTAATGAGAGCGTCTGTTCCCCCCCCCCCAAAGAAACAAAATTTATTTTTTTATTTTTTTTGTTACAGCTGGACCCTTATTTCGGGCTGCCTACGTACACATTATAGAGGGATCAAGCTATTCGTAGTTCATGGTGCGACCATACCTGAGCTAGTAATGGTAGAGCTTGAGGTGTCTTGCATTCCAAGATCAGGGTTGCATTGTTCCGTCAAGGTCGGCGAGTTGGTAGATGCCTGGTTTGATGATCTTGACAATCTGGTAGGGGCCTTCCCATTTTACGCCTAGTTTGCCTGCTCTGTACTCTTTGGTGTTGTCGAAGACGTGGCATACGGCCAGGTCGCCGTTGGAGAATCTTCTTATGTTGACGTTTTTGTTGTAGTACCTCTTCGCAGCTTGTTGGTAGTTCTGGATGCATAGGAGGAGTGGTCGCACACTTATTTATCTTCGTCGAGTCTATCGTGCAATATTGCGTCGTTGACGTTGCTGTTTTTGGGGAGTTTGAGTCTTCTGAGGTTGTAGACGTTGACTTTGAAAGGTACCAATTCTTCTATGCCGTGAGCCAGAGAGAAAAGTGTTTGGTTCGTCGCTCTTCTTAGGGTTGTTCTGTGCAACCAAAGGACTCCGTCGAGTTCGTCGACCCACAGACCCTTCTTATTCTCCAATCTCTTTTTTAGTCCATCGACGATAGTTTTATTCATTGCTTCGGCTTGGCCGTTTCCTTGAGGATACTGCGTTGTGGAGTGGCTGAGTCGAATCTTCTACTTCGCACATAAATTCTTGAATTTGTGGGATCAGAATTGCGTCCCGTTGTCCGTAAAGATCTCGTAGGGTAGTCCGTTCCTGCATATGATGTATTTCCACATGAAGTTATGTACCTCGATGTCGTTTATTTCTGCGTAAGATTTGGCCTCGATCTATTTTGTGAAGTAGTCCATCATGACGAGGGGGAATTTTTGTCCCCTTGAGGAGGACATGGGTCCGACGATATCCATTACCCATCGCATGAAGGGGTAGGGGACAATGAAGTTCGTAGGAGCTACATGGGTTGGTGTACGTTTGGGGCATAGCGTTGGCATTGTTCGCACATCAGGGCGTACTTGTGGCAATCGCTGATCATGGTAGGCCAGAAATGGTCGTGCTTCTTTATCTTGAGGGCCAGAGCTCGTTCATTGGAGTGATTTCCTCCTGCATTGACATGCGTTTCGCGGATGATGCACTCAGTTTCTTCGGTGCCGAGGCAGGTTAGTTAGACGCTGGTGGAGTCTTGTCGTAGGAG
The DNA here is from genome assembly GCA_900406425.1 of Iberis pinnata. NCBI lineage: Eukaryota > Viridiplantae > Streptophyta > Magnoliopsida > Brassicales > Brassicaceae > Iberis > Iberis pinnata. The sequence goes on from OVBE01002544.1 coordinate 23,967, forward strand.
GAGTCTATCCATCATCATATAGTGAGAAATTTTGGCTCTCAGTCTCCGCGCTGCCCATTTATCATTGGGCGGGGTGCCATCGGCTATTTAGAGTTTGATTTTGTCACGCTAATCTGCGGTGGGAGCTTCATGGTCTGCTCTGAATTTGGTATCGTCCTCTGCGATATCGTGGTCGTCTATAAAGTGTATGAGGTCGAGGCTGATGTCGGGCTTTTGAATTTCTTCCACTAGGATGGTTCAACATAAGTAAGAGTCGCTTGATGAGGCGATGATTGCTAGTGCGTCGGCTATCTTGTTGTCACTCCTTGGGATCTTGTCGATTTCGAAGTATTCGAGTTCTCTCACTAGGTGTTGGACCACTCGGAGATATGCGTCCATTATCTCGCTCTTGGCCTCGTAATCTCCTACGAACTGTCTTGCAACGAGCTGAGCGTCGCAAAAAGCTCGAATTTGTTTTGCCCCAAGACCCTTTGCTAGTTTGAGCCTGGCTATAATTGCTTCGTACTCTGCTTTGTTGTTTGATGCGTTGAAGCCAACGCGAAATGACTATTCTAAGACGTCGCCCTCTGAGGATTCTAGGCGTATTTCGATCCCCGATCCTCCTGAGCTAGAAGATCTGTCGATGTGCAAGGTCCATATCTGGGTACTTCGGCGCCTTCAATCAGTTATGGTGGGAGCTCAGTGATGAAGTTGGCCAAGACCTGTGACTTTGCACTCATTCGCCCCCTAAAATCGATGTCATATTCGCTGAGCTTGATGGCCCACTTCGCCATCCTCCCTGATTGACTTGGGTTATGAAGGATGGCGCATAGTGGTTGGGCTGTTAAAACTACGATTGAATGTGACTGAAAGTAAGGTCGTAGCTTTCTGGCGGCGATGACGATGGCGTAGGTCAGCTTTTTTAGGGTGGGGTATCGGATTTCTGCACCGTCTAAGGTCTTGCTGGTGTAAAATATAGTTGATGTTCACTGCGATCTTCCGTAACAAGAACGCCGCTGACGGTGGTCGTGGAGAACGATATGTATAGGTATAAATTTTCGCCGTCCTCGGGCTTTGCTAATATCGGTGGTGTGGCTAGGTATTCTTTCAGTTCCTTGAACGCTTGTTCCCGTTTCTCATCCCATTCGAATATCTTGTTACCTCGTAGCAGCTGGTAGAAAGGTAGGCATCTGTCGATTGACCTCGAAATAAACCTGTTGAGTGTCACGACGCAACCTGTTAAGAGTTGTACTTCGCACGTGCTCTTCGGCGAAAGAAGATTGATGAAAGCCCTGATTTGTTTTGGGTTTGCTTCTATTCCTCTCTAGGTAACGATATAACCGAGAAATTCTCCTGATGTTACGCCGAATGTGCATTTGGTGGGATTCAGTTTCATTCAATACTGGTTGAGAATGGCGAAGCAGGAGCGCAGATGTACGACGTGGTCTATTTTAGACGGCGACTTGATAAGCATGTCGTCGATATATACTTCCATGGTCGTACCTAGTAGATCCGCAAACATTCTGTTGACCAGCCTCTGGTATGTCGCCCCTGCATTTTTGAGCCCGAACGGCTGACTCTGTAGCAGTATGTCCCTTTGTCTGTGATGAATGCTGTCTTTTCTCTGTCGTCGGGGTGCATCATTATTTTATTGTAGCCCTAGAAGGTGTCCACAGAGAAGAGCATCTCATTCCTGACAGTTTCTTCGATAAGATGGTCAATATGAGGGAGTGGGTAGTTGTCTTTCGGGTATGCCTTGTTTAAATCAATGAAGTCGACGCAGACTCGCCACTTGCCATTCTTCTTCTTTACGATGATTTGATTTGTTAGCCACTCCGAATACTTGACTTCGGCTATAGTTCTGGTTTGCAATAATTTTTCCACTTCGTCGTTCACTGCTTGCGCCCTTTCTGGTCCTAATTTTTGGCGTTTTTGTCTGATCGATTTAAATGTCGGGTCGACGTTGAGCTCATGGAAAGTAATGCTTGGGTCGATGCCGGTCATGGACTCTAGTGACCAAGAAAAATAATTGGAGTTTTCCTTTAGGAAATTGATCAATGCGGCTCTAATATCTTCGCCGAGTTCGTGACTAATATCGATGCACCTATCGGGACTCTAGGTGTCTATGTTGACTTGGTCGATAATTTTGCAGTTTGGGATCCCTTTCTCTTTCGGGACATCTGGTCTGTTGGTGCGTCCCAACTGTAGTTGATATAGTTCCGCTCTCTTTCGGGCTTTATGCTCGGCAATAAAACATGTTCTTGCTGCTCTCTGGTTGCTCCTGAGGGTGACAGTCCCTTTTGTCGTTGGGATTTTGACGCATTGGTGGAAGATGGAGACCACCGCTTTAGTTGTCGAAAGCCAGGGGGTCCCCAAGATGGCGTTGAAGATTGGGTGTTCGTCAACTACTTGAAATTTGGTGGTCGTGATGCTTTCCCCGGCCCTGATTGGGAGTTGATGGTTCCGACGGTTTCGACCGAATCTCCACTAAAGCTAGTGAGCGATTGTGTGGTCCTTTTGATAGCTTCTTTGCCGATCTCTATTTTTTGGAGTGTGCTTTTGAAGATTATGTCTAGTATCGACGAGGATCCTCGTTACTTCGCAGTCCTTGATGATGAGCTCCACGATAATGAAGTCTCTATGTATGCCATCGATCCCCATTAGGTCGTCAGTGGTGAATTGGATCGGTTCATGCCTCAGCAGTTTGCTAACAGACGCCCCTCTCGTGTTAAGGACGAGGTGCTATGTTTTCGTGGTTGACCGAATGGAGTCTCCATGTCATTTGATTCCGCCAATGATAACGTTGATTCTTCGACGAGGGTTAGGGGCGCCTTCGTCCCTCTCGATGTTGTCGTGCCTGTGTGGAGGGGTCATGTCTTCGTTGACCACCTGCCTCTCTTGACTTTCCCTCACATCACGGTTTTGGTTTGGAGGGCAATTTTTTGAACGTTCGCTATAGCTCCGTAGAGGATATTGATTGGGTCGTCTATGCCCGTCACGCGGTCGATTCTCTTGATATTTCTTAAGCAATTTATCCTTCAGATGTTGGCAGTCGACCGTGCTGTGGCCTTGCCGATTATGGAATTTGCAATAAGCGTTTCTATCGTCGTCTCTCCTCTGATGCGTTTGCGGTTTGCATTCTTTGACGAGGTAATTGGCATGTTGCTTTCCTTTTTCTTGTTTCGATTGACCTTCGTAGAATTGACGTGGCTGGACTTGCTCTTCCTTTTCTTTTCTGTTGTAGGCTTTGGTGTGCCTGCGGGCCATCGCAGCCTTTTTCTCTTCCATTTCGATAAAACGGTTGGCTCTTTGCAGGGCATCTTCCAAGGTCTGTGGCTGGTTCAGTAATAGTTCTTCGCGGAACCTTAATTTGTACCATAGGGCATTTCTTTAGCGGCGATGGCGGCTTTGTCGAAGATGGCTACTCTTGAAACTACCTCCTAATACCGCTCTATAAACGTCCTGAGGGATTCTTGGGGCCCTTGACTCAACGACCATAGATCAGCGGTTGACGTCTTCTTCTCCATGAACATGGAGTAATGCTTGACGAAGGCCGTCGATAGCTGTTGAAAGTTATCGATGGATCTGGCTTACAGGTGGGAGAACCAGGAGAGTGCGTCCCCTCCTAGATTTTCCACAAATAGCTGGCAGTGTCCAGCGTCCCTCTCTTCACCGGTGAACTAGGCGCACCCCATTGCGATTGTAAAATCGGTCATATAGTAAGTTGGGCAGGTGTTCCCTTCGAACGTCGGGAACTTGATCTTTGCGGTGTGCTTGATTTTAGTCTCTGTTATTCTTTTGGTGAACAGAGTTATCTGGGTCTCTTTGACGACTCGTTCGATCTATGGGGCCGAGATGGTGGATTTATTAACTAGTGAGCTCATCTCCTGCAGCTGGATTTTCAGCGCTCTTATCTCGTCGTTTGGGCTTGTGAGATTGTGGTGTGGCGATATGTCTTCGCGACGGTCTGATCGACGACCTTGTTGGGCTTCCACGATTGGTGTTGAGGCGTCGGTCGAGACAAAAAGATTTCGGTTCAGGACCTCAGTTTGGCTCTTCGCAGGCTCGTCGTCATTACGGCTTCGAATTTTCTCCTCAACTTTCGGGATTCGTTCTCCTGATCCTCCAGTCGAGGCATCAATGTCTGATTTGTTTCTTCTTGCGTAGGCATTCCTTGGATCTTGTTCAGTGGTCTTGTCGGCATCATGTGGTTGTCAGCCTCGGTGTTCTGACCGTCTAGGTGCGTCACGTCTTCGACATGAACATATTCGTCCATATTAACTGTGTTTGCCATGCTTTCGGTGCGTCTTTGAGTGGGATGTGTTTCCTTATCAAATGAGTCCCCAGCGGAGTCGCCAATTGTTGAATTTAGGATCGTCGGTCCCCCTGGATTTGAGTTCGTATTTGATAAGGGAGATTACAAGTACAAAGGTATGAAGCGCGTCGACAATCCCGACGCACTTAATTGATTACAGAGAAGCTCAGGTCGTTTGTTTATCTCTTTAACTTCTCTCTAAAGCTCTCTCTTTTGATAAAAGCCAACCCCTTCTCCGTTGAGGCCCCCTTCTATTTATACTATGACCACGCAGGACAGTTAGCTAGGCGTCTTATTTATCCGGCGAGTTGGTCCGTAGGTCATTGTTTGCCGAGCTATAAAGAGACTAGGTGCACTGTTCTGTCAGCGGTCTTGCTTGTCTCGTTGATTTTATTGAACAGACCTTCGATGATGGGCTTCTGTAATGGACTTGGTCCTTTGGGCCTAGGGTGATTGCCTTGTATCCTACAGTGGACCAAATCGAAAAGGAAATTGAACTTCTTTTTTGACATTCATGTCGTAGTCGTAGTTTCCTACTTTGGTGTTTGCCCTCTGTCTACCTAATTAATCTATCTTATCTTTAATTTTCATACGAGATCTTTTTGTTCCACGAAAGCAAAATAATTAAATATTGTTAGTTGGTAGTTACACAAAAAATATATATTGACAAACCTTTTCTAAAAAAATTAGTATGAAGTGGACAAAACTATTCAATATTAAGACTTTTATTAAAGTTGTAATGATTTCTAGAAGGATAATGTTTTTATATTTTAAAGTTGTTTTCGCCTTCTCCACTAGAACAAAATGACACTTGCAAAACATGAGTGTTAAAGAAACTCTATGATCTTTATTAGCACCTATTCTCAAACAGATTGAAGCTATTTTCATGAACAGGTTTAGGAGCATACAAAAAGACATCTCAAATACTCTATGATTCCCATTACAAAAACAAGATAAGAAACTCTATCATTTGATAGAAAGTCAACGTTCATCCAAGACCGGTCCTGAAGATACGAAGGCATGAAACAAAATAAAAATGGGACCAGTATTCTATATTTTAAAATTTTGTAAATATATTTTTAAACATAAAAAAATCTTAAGCAATTAGTAAAAATAAATTTTAAAACAAGAGACGATTAACAAAAAAATATATTCGTAATGGTGTTTTTGTGTCAATTTTTGGACTTTTTTTTAATTAGTTTTTCGTCATTTTCAGTTTTTACTTATTTGTATGTGTTTTTTTATTTTAAATTATATATATATATAATTTTAAAATTTTAGAACTTGTATAATTTGGAGACCCCAGATCAATGTCTCATTTGGCGTGGAGGACCGACCTGCATTCAACCATTACTAAGGCCAACATTATCGCAAGTCCTTGGGTCGTCTTTGGGCCTTTTAACATTTTTTTCAAATCGAAAATGTTGGATTTTCGTGAAGGACGACCCAAAATAAGGATGTCCTTATTTCGGTCCAAGAGTACAGGTGGCTCGAAGAAAAAAAAAGAAACCCTTTGTGTTCACGCGACTTTTCGGCTGTCCGACGATTGGAGTGAAGTTTTCAGCGATTTTATCGGCGATTGGAGCGTGGTGGCCGTCGTTCACCTTCCTGGTCAACCGGAATCAATCTGCAAAAGTTAAGTCCCTCAATCTTCCTTCTTGCATGCGAGTTTTAGAAAATAGGTTGTGTTGCTTCGGTTTTTGATTTTTGATTTTGGTATCTGAATTGATTTAAATCAGACTATGATTTTTGGTTTCTGAATCGATTGGTATTGGGTTTTGAATCGATTTAAAGTTGTGTTTCTGAATCGATTTTTGATTTTGGTTTCTGAATCGATTTAAAGTTGTGTTTCTGATAATTTTTGATTTTGGTTTCTGAATCGATTTAAAGTTGTGTGTGATTTGTGAACTATA
>OVBE01002545.1:0-30159 GCA_900406425.1 Iberis pinnata
TGTTTGCCTCTTAGTGTAAACCAAATCTAGGGATTTCAATTTCACTTTTGAGTTTCACTTGTGCATAGTCTTTTGGTTTGTAGTCTCGATTTGGTTTTCAGTTTCGATTTGAGTTTCATTTTTCAATTTCACTTTTGTCTCAAGACTAATCGGTTTGAGTTTCAGCTTTTGTCTCCATTTGAGTTTAACTAAATCGAGACTACAAACCCAAATTTGTCTCCAAACCAAATCGATTTTAATATCAGCTTTTGTCTCGATTTGAATTTCATTTTTTGCATAGTCTTTTTGTTTTTGTTTGTGGTAATGTGTTTAATTAGAAGCTATTTTATTTTTGAATCTCGTTATTAGTATTCTTACAACTAAAGATGTTGTTTCTACATGAATTCTCTCCAAAAGATGGAAGCATATTTTTGTTTTGTACCAAATCTTGAGTTTAATGACTCAATCAAGGATCATCAATATGTGTGTGTCATACATTTGGTTTATACATTTATTCACCAGGGGATAATTGTTATTCATGGTTAAACTATCATAATCAATTGCCTTCGGAGATCTTTATGAGTAAAACATTTGATTTTAAATCTCGTTGTTTTTCTTTTACATGAGATGGACAACAATGCAAGAGTTGGCGATGCTAATTTGCCATCAAGAATATTTGGAATTTCATAAATACCATCCCATGCGACTATGCACGTTTACATGAAGATTGAATATCTTTCAACAATCGTACGGTATCTTCCTCAAACTGAAATGGAGAGACTGCGCAACACTTGTTTTGGTAAACTTTTCGACTTGCCGGTATCAAGATGTTCGAACTCCGGGAAGCTTATCCACAATCTTCTTTCTCGTCAACTTGCCATTAAAAATAAGCATGAACTGTGGTTTGTTTTTGGTGGAAAGCCTGTCCGCTTTTCCTTAAGAGATTTTGGAGACATTTATGGTTTGTCATGTGGTAAATTCCCTCCTGGAGTGACGATAAAAGCAGCTGAATCGAGACCTGCCGATGAGCCCACTTATTATAAGACGTTGTTTGGTGGAAAGTCTAATGTTACTCTGTCAGACTTGCTGGAAATGTTGATGCACGAAGAAGTGCCGAATTGGAAGATATTCAAATTGGCGTTGATCATTATAGTCGATGGGATTCTTGTGTGCACCTCTTAATACGGTAAGATTACACTTCAATACGTTGAATGGTTGAGAAATATTGACTTTTTTCTATCTTACCCGTGGGGACGTGAGTCATTCAAGACTACATTGCGTCGGATGACAATTGGTCCAAAGCAGAAGGGATCCAACCCATACACTAAATTTAAACAGACAATTTCACAAAAGAAAACTGCTTGTTACGGGTTTTCTCTAGCATTGCAGCTGTATGCATTCAAATCTATCCCTATATTAGAAGAACAACTCAAAGAACAGGACCTTCGGTCTTTCATGGTTCGATCATATGAAGTAGGGACTTCATCTGTCATCATACATCACAAAGATATCTTAGACTGCAAGCTTCATCCTAATGTAAATCTATCTTTGATGAAACATTTTAAGATAAATGATTAATCTGAATTTTAGTGACCCTTATATTATTACTATTTGTGTTTTTATTGGTAGCTAACTGTTACTCTTTTTGTGGGAGATAATGGAGATGCTCAATCGGCTGGACTACATGGAACTTCTCATAACGGAGGGGCACGATTTTAAAGAACAAGATTGGACTACGCTTTCAATTTCCACACCTCATGTTCCGCATGCAACTATTACTCATCAACAGCATGCAATGGACACTACAACTAGTGAAGCAATTAGGCGAAACACTGACTCGACTTCAGAGTCATCGGCTCGTCAACAAGGTAACAAAGCGTTTACATCTCTTTCACGTGCATCATTCACGTGCACCATTCACATGCACCATTCATGTGCACCAATTTCACATGCACCATTCACATTCACCATTCATATTCACATTCACATTCACATTCACCATTCACATTCACATTCACCATTCACCTTCACCATTTTTACTGATGGTGGTTTGGAGCAAAGAGTGTCTACCATGATTATGGAAGTGAAGCAATGGGTAACACAGAAAATGGAGGATATCATAGCATTTGTGATCGAAGAGCTAGCTAAGGAAAACCAGTAGGTGCCTAATACTAGTGTTCGACCAGTTTTTCCCGAGTTGGCTGCTGATATACATGGTGGATGTGACGGAGTGCAACAACAAGCTACTAGCTTAGACTCAGAGACTTAGGAAAACCAATAATTGAAGCAAGTTGAGGTTTGTACTTTACATATGTTTATGTATTGCTTGATTCTCAGCATATGTACTTTGTGTTTTAGCTTTTTTATTTATGATTTTCATAATTGTAATGCTTCACCTCCATTAGAAAGTGACTTGAACGAGACGGAGATGGAAGAGAATGTAGGAGCACAACCAAAGCAAGTTGAGGTTACATATCTTCAGTTTATTTTTTATTTCTTGAGCATATTATATGTTGGTCTTAGATCAAGAAAAATGTTTGTTTTCAGGATTCTAATGGTGATCAGCCAATAGAAACTGAGATACCTCATACAGAGATGGAAGAGAATGTAGTAGCACATAAGGTTATTCACCGTAATAATAACCTCATTAGTTTATTAGTATCCTCACTTTTCTATTTTTTTCCTCATTTTTATGCAGGGGAAGAAAGGTATAACACAACCTACTAAGTACAAGAAAGTTGTCCATGAACCCGAGCACAACCTATGCAAATCTAAGAGGGTGAGGAAGGTGGTTAAACCAACTTCAACTAAGAGTAAATAAAAAAATGGTACGTAAATTTATGGTATATTGTTATTTATTAGAAGATTAATTTACAATATACGTTGATTCAATGTTTTCAGTTAAAACGGATATTATACCTCCTACTAATGATGTATTGAAGGAGCCAATTGTTCGATTTATGCGTGAAACTGATCAAAATAAGGTAAAATTTATTTTCTTCAATCAATTATATTCACCATATGATGTAGTAGCTTAATGAGTTATTTTAAAAATATACAGTCTACTGTTGGTGATCTAATCAAATCACTTGGTAAGAGTCTCGGTAAACAACCTACATTTTACCTTCTTTTCTCTATTTATCTAATTTTTTACATCATTTTCTAGAGTCAGAGTTCAAGGTTGAGATGCGCAGTAGAACTGATTTTATCAAGGAAATAGTCAGGATTGAAATTGAGAAGCTAGTTGAAGATGAACCGGACACGTAGACGTTCTACCATTTCAGTTACCACGTTTTATTTTCTAGCTCTAGATGCATTGTCTTTTTGTAAAATATATTTGACCTTGTTTTTGTATTAAAACAAATACACTTTTATTTTAACAAACAATGCACAATGATCCATTCATAACGTTAACACTTAATTCACAGTTAACCAGTCATGTGCACCATTCACATTCACATTCACATTCACATTCACATTCATCATGCACGTTCACCATTCGCATTCACCATTCAAATATATTTGTTATCATTCACGGATATGGGTCATCACTCATCGTTCTATTTTTTTTCACAATCATCAATTATTCTTCAAAAACAACAGACGCCATTGTTATACTCAAATACTTTAGAACAAATAGTCCAACGACTTCTAAAAATTTCATAGTAACAAATAAGAAGGTTCAAGAAATAAAGAACATTAAATTCAACTAAAGTATGGCATCTAAAATCAATTAATTGGATTCTTGCATGTAGCACGATTGTGTCCACTCTTATTGCATCGAGAACATTTGTGTGATTGTGCCTTCTTTCACACCTGCACATTTAAATCTCCACAATTGAATATCGCAATCAAATTTTGAAAACAGTATTTCACTAAAAAGAATGGTCACATACCCCAAATTCTCCTATGGAAAGTTTCTGCTTCTTTGGAGGCCTCCCTGACGGACGTCTTGTTCTTGGTGGCTGTGAAGTTACTGATTTTACAGATGCAGGTATCTCAATGTCATCCGGATCAATTAATGGAAGAATTATAGCCTCATATGTTGAAGCCCAAGTGCTAGATTTATATGCCTTATCAACAAAATCACATTCTCTCATTCCAACCCTTCTAATAGCTGCTATAGCATGTGAACATGGAATTTTTATTTTGTCAAACTGCAGACACGTGCATGAATGACGTTGTAGATTAACATGGTATGTCTTCCCTAAATGTCCTTGTACCTCATAATCCCATTGTGATGCTTCATGAACAGACATTCCTACTTATTTCTCAAGGTGTTCTATTAACATCTTATCAACCTCCGGCGTTAATTCATTTACCTATTGATTAGCCTTCTTCCTTCTAGTAAAAAACCACCTGCAAAGCATTCTTCTGATAAATTCCAACAATGCAACGATTGGGGAATCCCTAGCAGGAAGCAAAGCATTATTAAGAGACTCAGCAATGTTGCTACTCATCAAATTGTATCTCATCCCCGGGAAATACGCTCTAGTCCAATGTGGCAAAGAGATATCCTCTAAATATTTCCAGCAATCGAAATATATTCTTTTAATATCATCATATACTGATTTAAAATCAGAAGCCCGATATGACTCTCCAGCCCTTATGACCATATCTGATAACGATTTCTTCTTAAATTTTGCACCAACGTTTCTCCCAAGGTGAACTATACATGCTTTGTGTCCGGTCTTTACGTAAAATGCCCTCAAACCCTTGTATATAGATGCATGTCTGTCCAATACAAATACCAAATCTGAAGTGTCCATCACAATTGCACTTAATTTCTCAAAAAACCAGCTCCAAGATGCATCGTTCTCACTGTCTACCACAACAAACGCAAGCGGAAAAATTTGAAAATTTGAATCTTGTGCACTTGCAGTTAGCAATGTCCCTTTGTAATTACCATGGAGATGTGTCCCATCTAAAACTATGACTTTCTTAAATGCACCAAACCTGAAATTGAAGCACCTAAAGAGACAAAAACATAGTTGAAACGATTCACACCTTCTTTGTATGCTTCTGTTTTTAGATGGGAAATTGTTCCACAATTAGAATGTTGAAGGACATGGAGATACAGAGGGAGCATTTCATATGATTTCTCTTCGGTCCCTTGAGCTTCCGCTATTGCAAGCTCTCTTGCCTTCCAACATTTCCAATATGTTGAATCAATGTTGTGCTCAGCCAACACCATTTCTGGAAGATCTCTTGCACGTGGTCCACTTGTCATGCTCCCATATTTTCTTCTCATAAGTGCAGCCACAACTTAGATGTCGCGTGTTTATTGTACTGGCCCCTTGACTCAATCGTGCATGTGTGTGTCACGTTTAGTTTCCGAACCTCATACACCTCTGAGTCTCGCTTTTGGACGGCGTATATACGCCAATTGCAAGTTTTGTCAATACATGACATTGTCGTCTTACATTTAGCATGCCTACTTATCCTGAAACGAAAGAGATTTTTTATTGCATAAATAGCCATACCGGTCTTGAAATCTTCTTTGTTTCTATAAACTCGGCCTTTGTAAAGAGAACTTTCTTCTTTGTTAAAATCAACATGAAGTCGCGTATCTCCAGGTCGGCCTAGAGTATGCACCATAGGCTCAACGTCATCAAATCCATAAATATTACTATCACTTAAAGTTGTTGTACACTTCTCAATAGCAATAGAAACATCAGATCTTCTCACTGGAGGTGTATCTACAAAATCATCATTATCACAACCTCCTACAACTTCCTCTTCCACATTCTCTTTGTTTATTAGGTCCGTCCAATAATCATAGTCATAATCTTCATCACTTCCTTCGCCATCGTCACAGTAATCACCTTCACTCTTGTCTGATGCCTCATAATTTTCCTCATCCCCTTGATTCACGAGTTCAGCATTCTCTTCGCCTTCATTCCTGCATGCACGTGAATCATCCTCGTTCACAAGTACACCATCATCATTCACGACCACTACAATTTGTTGGCTACCACATGCACGTGAATCATCCTCGTTCACAGGTACACCGTCATCATTCACGGCCACTGCATTATGTTCACTCCTGAGCACTATATTCTATTCACTTGCAACGGCTAGTGCTTCGTGAGCGTCCATCAAAGCTGTCAATGTCTCATCGTCAATGAGACTTCCAATATCCGCCTCAACATAACTTTGATTTTCATTATCCATATAACCAACTTCACAACCATGTCTACAGCTTGTGACATGTCATAAGTCTTTGCATAGCTAAATCTTAATTAATGATAACTGGTTTACCCAATTCAACGCTTTTATCAAAATAAGTTATTTCCAAGTCCATTGTGGCTGTTAAATTGTACTCCTCCTTTACTGCTTTCTCCAAATCTACAAAAGTTGTCAATTTCACAATCTCAATTGATCTTCCAAGTCTAGATTTATCCAACTTAAAATCTCAAACTCCATTGTTGTATATTATCCATCTACCAGCCGTGATTATCATTGTTCTCAAGTCTCCAAAATCTGTAAGATATACAAAGCATGTTTTAGTCATATTGTTTGATTATACATTTACAGACAATTATATCATCATACAATATACAAAGCATGAACCTTTAGTTTCAACATTAGATGTCATTCTCTCACTGCTTCTTGAAGATGACATGTGGCTATCTCTACCATTCATCGTTTAGACCTTGGTAGAAAAAAAAAGTAACGAAAAAACAGATCGATGAATTAGGTAAATCAAATCAACACCCATATAAAAAAAAATTTGTAAGTAAGGTAATTTTTTTTTTGTTTTACAAAATAAACACTTAAATAAAAGACAATTAAAAAGAAAAGAATAACACTTATTATTGTTTTATTAATCTAAGGTTTTTTAGTAATTAAATATTGTAGGAAATCAATAAAGTACCTATTAACCAAATAAAAAACAAAAGGTACCTAATTCTTTAAATATAAAACTAAAAGTAACAAATTCACTAAAAAAAACTCAAAACCAATTACCTTAATAAACGCTCTTGTTTAAAAATTATGTTGATTGGCTTTAAAGCCACGTGGTGATAACGTAACACTCACCAACCAGTATAACAATCATCACTATACTACCTCACAAATAAATCTGCGAATACTTGACCGGTAAGATATGATTCGACGCACCTTCAGACTATTTAATCAGGACCATTGATCTTCTGGACAAAACTGAATCAAAGGACTTTGGATGTCAAACCAAACTGACACAAATATGGGTCTCAACCACCTATCTTCAACATACTACCAGGGTCGATTCAAACATTTTATGGGTCACTACGCAAAAAATTAATTTTTTTGGCTTTTTATATTTAATTTATATATATATATATATATGGATTTTTATATATTAAATTTCAACGGTAAAATTTATTCAAAATCATATATATATATATATATATATATGGATTTTTAAACTAATATTTAAAAATTATATATCTAATTTTACAACAAAAAACTTTTTACACCTAAAAATAATAAATGGAACGGGACCCAAGGTAGTCACACTCCCCATCCTCCTCCTAAGCCGCCACCCCGTCTCCCTCCTAAGCCGCCACTGCATACTACAGTCTTTGAAGTGTCCATCAAACATAGGTATCACTAGCGTGGTTTGCTCTTCGGAGACATGTCTTACTCTCTCTCTCTCTCGCAAAGTTCTCACCAAATAGATTGAACCAAAGCTCAAATACCAATATGCGGTAAACAGAGGATGATGATAATGTAAAACATTGCTGCTTATTACTCAAGTGGGTTGAAGTAACCAATTACAAGAAAAAAGAGAGAAACAGAATCTACAGAATCTATATATATATATATATATATATATAACAAGTTCGGAGAGTATGCAAAGTTAACAGTACGCCATTATCAAGTTTTTTGTGAATTACTTTTGTTTCTTAGCCTAGGACGAGGTCGAGAGTAACAGTGAGCCTAGAGTCTACTGTCGACGTGAATAGTGCCCTACGTACTGAATCACCAAGCTAATGTCGCACTAAACCAACTGCTCTGTCTAGGTTAGTGATAACGAAGAAGGACACTATAAAAGAGAATGAGAAGTGATTAGGAAAGAAGTATGCAAATTCTAGAGATAAGTTATAGATGTGTTACTTCCTTACTAAAAATTGAGCTCATCAGATCTGTCGAGGATCTCACCACCTTGCGATATATCTCTTTCAAATACGAACCCAAAATCAAGGGACCTTCGGCCCTAGATTCAATAATTGGCGACTCCACTTGGAAATTTTTGAAAGGAGGCGATAACGTTGGAATCAATGATACAAAACCGAACATGGCGGACCAAACTCAACACGACAAATATGTCATGGTCGAAGACATCACCAACCAACCAGAAGATCAAGACTACTAGGTCATCAACGATTAGAAAGCGCAACAAACGCCAACAACACCGGAGAACATAATCAAGCGAATAACCACACAGACATAAACTAACCAAGCACTGCTACATCATCTTGACGATCAAGAGAAGGAATCTCGACAACTAAAGAGCAAGTTCGAAGTAGTCATAACAGCGAATATACGGTGTGCCAAGCTATAAGCCCTTATAAGGAACCTCTTCGGTTACGCTTACATTCAATCACCAACCTCGGATAACCCGTCCTGGCTCAACTTGAATCTTCACACGATCACCCAGTCGACCAAAAATGACCCGGCCAACCAGAAAAAGGAAATAAAGATGTTAAAATCCTAGCTCCGAGAGATGAGTTCTCTTGTTCACCGAGCTACCAGCTCCGCTCCAGAAATCGAACGAGTCGTCGAGGAAACTCAACGAACTCCATTCACCAGACGCATAACCAAAACCCGCATCAAGCACACACAAAAATCAAGTTACCCACCTTCAAAGGGAACTCCGAATTGACTTACTGTATGATTGCTTTCACAATTGTGATGGGTCGCGCCTAATTCACAAAACAAGAAAGAAACGCATGTCTTTGCCAATTATTCATCAAAAACCTCGGAGGATCTGCGCTCTCATGGTTCTCTCACCTCGAAGCTAGATCAATAGACAGCTTCCAACAACTGTTAACGACATTCGTCAAGCATTACTCTATGTTCATGGAGAAAAAAGCGTCGACCGCTGAACTCTTGTCATATAGTCAGGGACATCAAGAGCCTTTGAGACTTTTCATCGAACGGTACGAAGAGGTTGTTTTGAAGGTGGCAATCTCTGACGAAGCAGCCATTGCTACGCTCCAGAATGCCCTCTGGTACGAGTCAAGATTCAGAGAAGAACTACTCCTGAACCAGCCGAAAACCCTCAAAGATGCCTTCCCCTGAGCTAACATATTTATAAAAATGGAAGAAGAGAAAGCAGCTATGGCCCGAAAGCATACCAAAACTCATACCAAAAAGACAAAGAAGAACATTTCGAACCACGAGAATATTATGAAGGCAACCCAAGCACAAAAAAGGTAAAAGACATGTGACTTACCTCGTTGATGAGCGAAAATTGCAAACAACTCCTAAACGATATGATGACCTTAACGCCTTCTACGACTTTCATAATCGACAAGGTTACAACACTGCCGACTGTCGCAATCTAAAAGACATGCTCCTTAAGAAGTACCAAGAGGGACAAGGAAGGAACGAATGGAGACGAGCTGGCCAATACCCGCCCAGAAATCAAAGAGAGCAATCCCAAAATTACTGGCCAAACCAGATTCGTGAAGAATGCAACACCGAGCTAGAAATACAAGTCGTCAAAATAGACGTGGTTCATTCTCAGAGATACCTGGATAACAGAGGAGGTGGGGATATCCCTAATTCTTGTAGAAGAATCAACATCATTATGGGAGGAATTCGACGTCACGATAACTCCTTTCGATCAACAACGAAGTCCAGAAACTAATTCTTAATACATGTGATGGACCGGCAAGCAAACCACCAAGACACGAACCCATAAAGTTTATGAACAATGACGCGATAGAGGTCGTCAACCCCCATAATGATTTCATTGTCATTGAGCTCGTCATCAAAGATTGTGAAGTAACAAGAATCATCATCGACACCGGCAGCTTAGTAGACATAATATTCAAAAGGATTATGCTTCAAATGGAAATTGGCAAAGGAGAGATAAAATGACGACCCAATCACTGACCAACTTTGGAAGAGACATAGCCGAGACGATAGGGACGATCAAGCTGCCTATTTGCATAGGTGGGAGCATAACCACCACGAAATTCCTTGTCGTCGGCGAGCATCAAATCTTTAACGCCATTCTAGGGACGACGTGGCTGTGAAAAATGAGGGAAGCAATATCGATATTCCATCAGTGCGTCAAGATCCCAACGACAAAAGAAACTAATACCATTAGAGGAAATCAACGCACAGCAAGAACCTGCTTCATAGCTGAGCACAAAGGCGCAAAAAAGTTCAAACTTATAACAATTACATATGGGGAGGTCGAAGCGGCCATATCTCCCCGAAGAACATAAAGACTTCACATGAAAGTCCATCGGCCAAGTAAAATTCAACAACCATAATCCAGAACGATGCGTCAAGATCGGATGAGAGCTAGGTGAAGATATAAAGAAAGAGCTCATCGTTTTCCTAAAAGAAAATGCAACTGTATTCGCATGGTCGATGGAATCAATGAAAGGGATAGACCCAAGTATCACATGCCATGAACTAAATGTCAACCCAACTTTCAAAACTATCAAACCAAAAATAAGAAAATTAGTACCAGAGAGAGCGCAAGTCGTGAACGACAAGGTGGAAAGGCTGTTGCAAGCAGGTTCGATTGTCGAGGTAAAATATCTTGTGCGGTTGGACAGTCGTCGTAAAGAAAAAGAAAGGTAAATGGCAAGTATGCATTGATTTCACCGATCTGAATAAAGCTTTCCCAAACGACTGTTTTCCCTTCCCTCATATAGACATGTTCGTCGAAGTTACCGTCGGAAACGAGTTACTCTCTTTCATGGACGCATTCTCGAGGTACAATCAGATAATGATGCACCCCGACAATCTTGAAAAGACCGCCTTCATTATAGATAGGGGAAAATACTGCTACAAGATCATGGCATTCATACTCAAAAACGTAGGAGCAACATACCAATGACTAGTCAATTGAATGTTCACTGACCTTCTCGGAAGTACCATGAAGGTCTATATTAATGATATGCTCGTCAAATCTCTGTAGGAGCTGTTCATAGGCTAAAGGTGAAAGTTGCCCATTCATGATGATCGACGAACACTTACTACGTCATGACTCTACTAGCATCCTATTAACTTGCCTCGGCACCGACGAAGTTGAACGTGTCTTGAGAGAAACACACGACAATGCTGGAGGGAATCACTCTAATGGACGAGCTCTCACTCTCAAGATAAAGAAGTACGAGCACTACTATACGACCATGATAGCAGACTGTAACAAATATGCGCTCACGTGTGATCAATACAAACGACACGCACCAAAAAATCATCAACCAACCGAGCTCTTAAGGATATCTGCATCACTGCACCCTTTCATGCGATGGGCAATGAACATCGTAGAACTCATGCCGCAGTCTAGAGGAAAAATATTTATACTCGTAATGAATAACTACTTCACCAAATGGGTGGAAACGAAGGCATTATCCAAAATTTTATATAGGAATGCATCATCTACCGACACGGTCTCTCCTACAAAATCATCATAGACAACATAACCCAATTATGCTCGCACAAATTTGAGAATTTTTTGCGCCAAGTGGAATATACGCTTGAGTCACCATACACCAAGATACCCACAAGGAAATGGACATACCAAAGCCACCAACAAAACAATCGTCGAACGGCTAAAAAATCATTTGGAAAAGATCCTATGGGCCGATAAATTATAAGGCATCCTCTGGTCACATCGCACTACACCGTAAATAGCCACTAACAAAACTCCCTTCTCGATGTGTCACGGAATCGAAGCAATGGTTCATGCTGAAACAAACGTATACAACTTAAGACGACTGAAGATGACAGTATTTGTCCACTTTAACAATGCAATGCTACTTGACACGCTCGACGAGGCGGAGAAAAAACAAGACCAGGCTCTATTTCGAATTCAATACTACGAACAAGCAGCGACCATATATTACAATAAGAATGTTCACGTCAAAATTTTCTCCAAAGGCGACCTCGTCCTTCGACATGTCTTTGAGAATATGAAAGAATACAACGCATGTAAGCTTGACATAAAATGGGAGGGACCTTACCATGTTATAAAAGTCAATAAGCTAGGAATTTATTAGCTCACCGACATGGAAGGAAAATTCAATCCCACTCATGGAACGTGAGGCACCTCAAGCTCTTCTATTATTAAGTCAGGTAAAGTTAAAGTTGTAACATGAACTAGGAATGGATTGATCCCTCTATAATGGGTACGTCGGCAGTTTGAAAAGGGTTTTGCTGCAAAAAAAAGGTGGCAGGTATACACCCAATCTTTAACAAAATTTAACTCATAACTCAAGCCAAGCTCAGGCTCGCAACTCAAGCCGAGCCCAGTCTCGCATTGAAAGCCAATCTTAGTCTTGCAATGAAATTCGAGCCTAGTCTCGCAATAAAATTCGAGCTCATACTCGCATTGACATCTTGGTCGGATGATCAATATGAGAATAAGGAAAAAAACTAGCAATAACACTTGCACTAGAAAATCCGAGTAACCCAATCACACATCCTACACAAACATGAGCAACATATAAACCGAGCCCAGACTCGTCGCTTGATGGGATAACAAAGGAGAAGCCAAGGTTAACGAAACCTCGCACCTTCGAGTTTATCTCGCTAAGAAAATATAAAAACTCTTTTCTTCGATGGTCGACTAAAGAACCCATCTGACCAACAAACTTCCAACATAAATAAGAGAACGAAGCAGAAAATATTGTCAAATGCCATTAACAGAAATACAAAGGCTCCATTCAAACAAAAAGTACGTTACAGGTCGACATTACAAGAAAAGAAACTACATTAGATAATTAAAAAATAAAACTAGAGATATTAAACAGAGGGATTAGCAGTAGCCGAAGGAAAAGCCGATGAGTCGCCATCACCAGTACATTTAAGAGACGATTTCGGCAGTACAAAAACCCGAGCATGAGCTAAGAGACCTCCCAAATAATCCTCAGAAAGCTCGGTAACATTCACCCCATTCCGAGTTGAGATTGCCTTAGAAAACTTAATCCAAAGTCTCCGACAAATCGCTCGGCACCGATCCTCCAAATTCTAACACCATGTCGAATAACATCTTTGACCCCTGATAAGTTGCGATAATATCATCGACCCCTTTGACATCCCTCTTGTCTTCCAAATAGCGTTGAATCTTTGCAAGCCTACCCTCGAAACGACCTTCCCACTCCTTTTGAACTTTTTGAGCCTCGTCCTTGACATCATGTTCAAACCTTGCTGCAAGCTGAGCTTTGTTCTGATTAGCTTTGACCAGACTCTCCTTCAACGACTCTTTCTCCTTGGGTAGTTTCTTTACCTCGGTTTCAAGATCTTGGTGGGCTGCAAAGAGGCTGTCAAAACTACCCTTTAGAGCGTCATAGTCCTCGGTGATAAGCTTCACCTGTTTAGTTGACCTCTCAGCAAGACTGGTAGACTTTTCGACCTGTTTTTTGAGCTTCACCAGAAGCAAGTCTAGGACCTTCACTTTATCTTGTTCCACCCTATAAAGGTTGCAAAACCTAACCCCATAAGCTTTGACCTCCATCAGAGAGGCGCCGACCTTCCGTAACCTCAACTTAAACAATTTAAACATATTATTCGCCAACCCCCAAATCTGTAAGATGAAATAAGGTAACTCTATGCGAAGGCGACACTGATAAGGAATCAAGGGACGTACCTTGACATAAGAAATGGCAAAGTCATCGAATAGCTCAGGGTCCCATCATCGTACTCGTCCTCAAAAAAAGTCCCCATGGGTACCAAGCGACAAACCATATCACCATAAAAAGAAGGTCTTCAACGCCAACATCCTTATCTACGACCTCGATGATGGCTAGTGCATCATGTGCCTTGATTTTTGCTCTTAGATCATCCAATGCAGTCCTCTTCCTATTGTCTTCGACGAGAATCTTTTTGACGCGGCCTTAACAGTCAAGGCGGATGGCGAACCAACATCAAACTTCGCAGTACTAACCATATTGACACTATCTTTCTTCTTCCTATTCGTTCCCTTAACTTTCTTAGGAACAACCTCTATCGGAGCGAGAAGTTTAGCTGTGGCAGCAGCTTTCTTAGCCAAGGCCTTGGCCCTCAAATCTTCGAGAAAGGTTGCAGACATCCTTCATTGCCTAGGAAATGGATAGTGATCCCAATCAACTGCAAAAAAACAAACACTTTAAGTACCAAATAGAGAATTAATAGACGAGCTCAGAACCACTTACGACTAGATATGAAAGCAAGGCTCCTTTGAAATCTTGCTTCATCTAATGTTACCCACTCAACGAACCATCTAGCTTTGATCTTCGTGGCGTTCTAAAAAAGTGAGGTGGAAAGATCCTGAGATTCACCAGGTAATCTAAAAAGGAAAAATTAAATGCCGTCAAGAAAATGAGAGTATAACAGACGAGCTCATTAGAGAGCTCTACCAATATATAAATTCCATGCTCTGGAATAATTATAGTTGCATGATGGTATCGACGCTTCATTCACTTTTAAAAAAAACCAACGATGCTTCCAGACCCAGTTATTCTTTGTTACGTCGGTGAGGAACTTATGTTTGTTCTTAAAATTTACATAGAAGAATCTGGTGTGGACGCTGACTTCGTTAGTAGTGTCAAATGGGTGTGCCCATGCCTAAATGGACATGTCCACATGGTCATCTTTATTTATGGGTAATGATTTGGACAACCATATAGACATGGGCTAAAACTGGACCACACCCAATATTGTCCAATTTAATTTGGACATCCCATATGCCCCCATATGCCCATTTGACCACTTTTTATATTTTGATATATCTTGTAAAATTACTTTTTGTACAAATATATTCTAACAAGTTATTAAACAAATTTTTAAGTATTTATGTAAGATTTTAATTTTCTAAAGATTATTTATGCTTTTAAACTTTTTAAATATTAAATAAAAATGTAAAATTATAATTAATATATTAATAGAAAAAGATTAAAATTGCAATAATTCTTGAGAAATTAACAAACTGAAACCATAAAACTAGAGAAAATATGAAAGATAATAACTAAACAAAAATCATTAACATCCTTAAAAGATAAGAAACATAACTAAACTTGAATGCACATAGAAACATAACTAAACTAAAGATTATTTATGGCTTGAGCTATGATACTTTGTCCTGCAAATTGTTTGTCATGTTCATTTTCCTCTTCTTTCTCCTCTTCTACAAATTGAAACTCATCATCTATAACATACACAATCAAATAAACATTATAACTTAGTTAGATTAACAAAATAGTAATACACATTCAATATTTCTTGAAAGTCACGCAACCAATTCTTCGCACAGATTAGTGCTTGAACATTTGTCGGTAGAAGGCAACTTCTACACTTGTTAAGTACACAACTACCTATGCTTAATGATGATTCAGATGCCACTGTTGTAATAGGAATTCTTATAACATCACAAGCCATATGAGACAACTTTTTAAAACGACTTGAGTTATCTTTCCAATATGTCGGGACATTCAAATTCCTAAACACAACCATATCCAACAATGGCTCATCCAAGTAAATCTGCAGAGGTGTTTTCCCACTACAACCAGTCTTTTGAGAAAAAAGCATAAAACCACTGATATATAAAAATATCAAAATCAGAATAGTTAATGATTCACACATACAAAACACACAATCCAAAAAGAGCAAATGCAAACGCTTTAAGCTTTCATAATACTCATGTTATTTAAGAACACTACGGCATGAGCAGAACATAAAAAGATTAAATCGATGAACAATGTTAAGAGATGGAAACTATTTAACTCAAACACAGAAACTAAAACAACATCATAAGAAGCAACCTACTAAACACCACTGAAAGAACTTACAGTCATAGGAACTTGCATATCTATTTGTCAATCAACATACCATGTTCTCAGATGCATAAAAATGTCTAATTTATAGCAAATCTCAACAAATCAGATGGATTTTAAAGTATATATATGTTGAATCAAGACTTAACAAATAGTCTTAGGTCTTAGATTATGTGGGTCAAAACTTAGAAGAATTTCATATATCCTTTTAGAAGTGATTACATGAGTATTTATATGAAGACATAAGGCAAAAAACCCTAATTACATTGATTTAACCTAATGGGCCACGAGCCGGACAGCCCAGCTCGTCAGGTCGGCCCATATAGCTTTCATCTTCCTGGGCCCTTCTTCTTTGTCATGTCGGCGTCCAGCTGGGCCTTGAGTCGAAATGGGCTTTTCAGGGCAGGTGCTAAACCTGGTATCAACAATATAAATAAGAATATACTTACATTATATCCTTCTGGAATATCTTCTTGCAAGTTTACTTGTGGAGTGGACATTGTGGTGCTTCTTGAGTTTTTCTTATAAGCTCCAAAGAGCTTATTCATCATGTTACGAACATGATCCAACTTGAGCTTACTTGTAGATGGATCCAATGTGCTGAAACAATACTCTAAAAAGTAAACTTTAATCTTGGATCAAATACCGCAGCGATAGCAAGAATATCACTATATTCTTCCAAATATTTATTGAACTTCACCCGCATAACTTCCACCATGTTACAAATGGTAAGATCCTTAGAATCCTCATGAGCTTTCAACCAATTCTCAATTTTCCAAACTTTCATAAAATACAAGTTCGTTGTGGGAGAAGATGAACCCGAAATCAAATTCGTCATTTTAGCAAACGGTCTCAAGAACTCACAAATTAATTCTCCTCTTTGCCACTCTAAATCAAATGGAAAACTTGTGTAACTTGGTTCTACCTCTGATAGATTTTGCAAAACCTCTTTAAACTCGATTGCTCTAGAAAGCATCAAATAAGTAGAATTCCAGCGTGTCGGTATACCCAAAATCAGACTTGCATTAACTTCATTACCAACTATGTCCTGACAGCTTTCAAATATTTTCTCTCTAGTCTCAGATCCCTTCAAAAACTTAACACTATCTTTGATTTTGTGCAAAGCACATCTTGAAAAATAAGATTTAAAATATGTGTTGAACATCTTACATGGAAAAACTCTATGTTACACACCAAATTTTTTTGCATCTGTCTTTTTAAAATACCTTGCATGTTATCATTAGAAGAAGCATTATCTACCGTAAGTGAAAATATTTTCTCCGGCATATTATTAATCTTTGTAGTCTCCTTGAAGAACTACCCACAATCACCCACGCCCACCTCACTAGCCAAGAATAATATCCCGACGAGGTTACGAATCGACGCCGTTGAATGCTGAGAGATGACCATTTCCCTCTTCGCACCAAAGCAACAAAGAGATTAGGGAGAGGAAACCTCATGTGCGCCATTGTGAAGTAGTTCTTGAACACTGCGAAGTATCTAGGCGGAGGATTACAAGGCCTCTCGTGGGGAGCGCATATCCTAAAGTGCAAGTTAGGATCATAGAAACCGCACATTATAGCCAGCGTGACCAGTCTTTGCTCTGGTATAATCGAAGGAGGTACCCCTGTAATACGGTCAGCCTCTTCTTCAAGATACCTCGAAGGCCCAACATGATCCAACCGTGGCACAAAGTCCTCGATAGTATGACCAAGAAAATTCCTCGCAACGTCTCCATCACCCCACGCGACCTCGCCCTCCAAAGGTACGTTCACATAGACCTGACATCTAGCAAGGAACCTAGCACTGGCCGCCAATGGGAACACGTCGATAGGTTCTTCATATGGTGAACTAGGCGAGTTGAGGATTTGGGCGTTCGCCTTGACGATCGTGTTATGAGTCAATGTCCTATTGACAGCATAAGACGACGTACTCGAAGTATGGTCAGACTGCAAGGTCGACGAACTAGAAGGTACGTTCTTATAACCAGGTGAAGAGTCGGCTGGAGATCCAGGAGGAGGGCTCGCAGAAGAAGAAACCCGGGAGCTCAATTAGTCATCTCCCGATGCGTTGAAGGAACTTTCAAAATCCAGTTCCATTAGACCGCATATCATGATGAGGTGATGTAAGAGGTTGATTTGAAGCACAATGAGGTAATAGCATTAGCGATGACTAAACAAAATACTAGAGAGAGAAAGTAGAGAGAAAAAGGAGAGGAAATACCTTTTCAAAGATGCAGAATGAGACACTCCTGAAGACCCAAAAAATATATAGGGAGGTGACCAGGATACGAAATGTCTTTCGAATAATGACCGGGAGACGAGGGGTCACTTCAAAGAAAAATCAGGAGATAAAGCGTCACTTTGTCATATTACCATAAGACGAAGCGTCTTCTAAAAGCTGTCAAATACTATCGAGATACGCGCCTTTGAGAATTATCTCGCCTCGTCGGACTGACGCGGGTGGGGGAGATATTGTTGGGTATGGGCTGAAACCATGCAACGCCCAAGAAACGTTAAGCCCATTAACAGTTCTGTCGAACCGAATTCAGAGTCCACGACGAGGTCGAGAGCGGCGCTGGATCTACAGTGATCCTAGAGTCTACTGACGAGGTGAATAGTGCCCTATGTACAGAACCACCAAGCTAATGTCGCATTAAACCAACTGCTCTACCTAGCTGAATGATGATGAAGAAGGAGACTATAAAAGAGAAGGGGAAGTCATTAGGATAGAGATTCGACATCGTTCTCTACAAGTTTACCATCTATGATTACTAGGTCAAGCTTAATCATGTACCGTAAATTTGATGAAGGGAAATGCTCTAGTTGTTACTTAACACTCAAGAATTGAATCAATGTTCAAGAAACAAAAATTCAACAGCTCACTTGCGAAGAATCTGGGAAGAAGAATAGAATTTAAGCAACTGTGAAACCCAAATGTATTACTGAGAATTAGAAAGAGATTACAACAATTTTTCTAAATGAATTCAATAATAAAATCTCTCTTTTTTATATACACCAACTCGTAACAAACTCTCAACCCACCGACTCTTCCAAACACCAATCTCTTAACGTCACATGTTATAATCCTCCGCGACCAAACTTACAAACTGAACTGTACACGTATCCATATCGAATTCCCTATATCAAATATCCCTTCTTCAAAGAACCTTGTCCACAAGGTTCAAGTGAGGAAACCTACTCTGCATTTCAAACAACAATTCCCAAGTAGCTTCAACCTCAGATTGATTAGTCCATTTGACTAACACCATTATGGCTGCACGACCTTGCATATTCACCATCTTTCTCTGTAAGATATACTCAGGCTCTTGGACTAAAACATTAGAGACAATTGATGGCAGAACTGAAGACGATAGCACATTGCCCACAACTCTTTTCAATTGGGATACATGAAACACGTGATGCACTTGAGAATGAGTTGGCAGTTCCAACTTATAAGAAACCTTACCACACCTATCCAAAACCTTATATGGACCATAATACTTTGGAGCAGGCTTCTGATTATGCCGCATCAGTACTGTATTTTTCCTATAAGGTTGTAACTTCAAATATACATAATCTCCAATCTGAAACTCTCGCTATGTTCTGTGCAAATTTGCAGCCTGTTTCATTCGATGTTGAGCTTGCAGCAAGTGAAATTTTAGCATCAATATCATGTTCTCATGCTCGTGTAAGCTCTTAGCTACCACATCTACTTCGGATTCTCATGGAAGGTATGGTAAATGCAATGGTGGAGTTGGGCCATAGACAGCCTCATAAGAAGTCATTTGGATTGCGGTATAGAATGTGGTATTGTACCAAAACTCAGCCAAAGGTAATCATTTACTCCATAGATGTGGCCGTTCACAACACATACATCTTAAGTAAGTTTCCACACATCTATTTACCACCTATGTTTGTCCATCACTTTGAGGATGGTAAACACTTGAAAAATTGAGAGCAACTCCTTGAAGAGTAAACAATTTTTTCCATAATTCACTTTGAAAGACAGTGTCCCTATCACTCACAATAGATTGAGGCAGTCCATGAAGTTTAAAAACATTATCTAAAATTGCTTGTGCCGCTGAAGCTGTTGTGTAAGGGTGAGACAAAGCCATAAAATGAGCAGCCTTAGACAACCTGTCTACCACTACAAGGATAACGGAGTTACCAAATGACACAGGAAGGACTTCAATAAAGTCGATTGAAATCTATGTCCATTTAGAATCAGAAATTGGTAATGGTTGCAATAAACCAGGAGAAGCTACAGTTTCATGTTTACATTCTTGGCAAATGCGACAACTTCTAATATAAGCATGAATGTCTTTAGCCATTCATTTCCAATAGAATAAACTTTTGACCCTTTAAGGAGTAGCATCTTGGCCACTGTGTCCAGTACTACATGAGCCATGAAACCATTCCAAAATCTTGTTCCTCAAACTCACAATTGCATGTACTAGAATTTTGCTCTTACGCCTCAAAATTTGTTGTTTCCAAGAATAATATTTTTTGCTATCAAGCTTAGATTTTAACTGATCAACTAGGGTCTTAGTGATTATATCAGTCTCATAACCTTTCTGAATCTTTTTCATCAAATCATATTCGAGAACTGATAATGCCATATGAAGAATTTCAGCCCCATCCGGGCTTGAAAGAACATTTGCAACAACATTTTCATGTCCTTTTTGTACTGTATCTCATAGTCAAATTCAAGTAGTTTAGGTAACCATTGTTGTTGTATGGGAGTATTTAACCTCTGCTCTAGTAAGTACTTTAAACTCCTTTGATTAGTTTTGATTACAAAATGATATGTCAGCACGTAATGCTTCCATTTCTGAACAACAAAAACTACAACAAGCAATTCCATTTTGTAGATGGAGAGATGAAGTTGTTTCCCCTTTAAATGCCTAATAATATAAGCTAATGGGTGGCCTTCTTGCATGAGTACGATTCCTATACCTTATCCACTAACATCAGTCTCCACTACAAAAGGTTTATGGAACAAAGTTAAAGCAAGCACATGTGTTGTACACAAGTTCTGTTTCAGAGAATCAAAAGATAATTGAGCCTAGACATTCCATTCAAAGGCATCTTTTTTTGTTAAGGATGATAAAGGTCTTGCTATGGTAGCAAAGTTCCTAACAAATCGTCTATAATAGCCTGCCAAACCCAAGAACCCCCTCAACTATTTCAAATTCTTGGGAACTGGCCAGTCAACCACTGCTTTCACTTTAGTCAGATCAGTAGGTATGCCTCTAGTTTCAATATAATGACTCCAATACTCCACTCTTGATGTTTCAAATGTACTTTTGCTTTGCTTAGATGATCAATTCAAACACAATCTTGAGATTATCAGCTTGTAATGATGCAGAAAAACTGTATATTAGAATATCATCAAAACATATTAACACAAACTTCCTCAATACCTCTTTGAAAATTGAGTTCGTGAGACTTTGAAAGGTAGTTGGATCATTGGTCAAGCCAAATGGCATTACTACATATTCATAATGTTCACTATGAGTCTTAAAGGCTGTTTTATGAATGTCTACATGGTCAATTATGACCTGAAGATAACCGGCTATCAAATCTATCTTTGAATACATCACTGACCCATCCAATTCATCCATCAAATCTTCAATCAGTGGAATTGGGAATCTGTCTTTCATCGTCATTACATTCAGTTCCCTGTAATCTACACACAACCTCCATGAACCATCTTTTTCTTTACTAAAACTACAGGAGAAGCATAAGAACTTGAGCTTGCATGTATTGTACCACTCTTCAACAGTTCTTGTACCATTTTTTCTATTTTATTCTTTTGTTGTACTGCATATCTGTATAGCCTTTGATTTACTAGATTAGATCCTTCTAATAAAGGAATCTTATGATTGTGATTAGCTCTAAATGGTGGTAATCTTTTAGGATCTTCAAAGACATAGAAAACTCAGTTAATAATGTGTGAATAACACCCTTTTTGACAGAATCTGATGAAGACTCACCAATGTCCAATTGTTTGAACACAAATCATTGACAATTGAGCTTCACTCCCTCTGGTCTTATTGAGTTTCACTACCTTCACCTCATAAACAAAACATTGCTGCATACCATGTAACAGAATCTTCTGGTTGTTAAATTGAATCTCATCCCAAACTTCTTAAAATCCCAAGTAATGGGACCTAAAGTTTCCACCATTATATGCCTATGACCATGTCACAACCACCTAATTGAATGACCATCAAATCAGCTTGAAAGTGAACATTCTGAAATGACCAAGAGAACTTGTCAATTTTTGCAGTGTTCCCTCTTTTACTTCCATCAGCCACGACTACTTTAGCCAATCATGCGGGTTTCATCACGCATCCCAACTTCTCTGCAACTTTTTTATCAATAAAGTTGTGTGTAGAACCTGAATCAATCAGAATAAATAGTGTTCTTTTGCCATAACTACCCTTGACCCTCATAGTACGGTAATCTGATATTCCTGCTAACGCATTCAATGAAAGTTGAGCTTCCTCAGAGTCATCTTCTTTCATAACATCATTTTTTCTTCAGTAAACAACTCCCCTTCTTCACTTCCTTCTAAGGTGTATAATTGCGCTTTTTTGTGTGTCAAAGCATGCTCTGGAGTATATTTTTATTACTGTCCTTTAGCCCTCTTTGCATTCATTTCTTATGTGGTCAAAAATTTCCTTGGTTGGAACTTCATTTGTCCTGATTTATCACTGATTTATCAGTTACCAATGGTCTGGTTTCCAAGTCCATATTATGTGGTAAAAATCCTTTCTGACCAAAGTGCCTAGAGAATCCTTTGTTGGTGGAAAGTTGTTGGACACAACTTTCTCTAGATGAGCGTGTTCATAAAGCATGCCCAACAAAAAACATTGTCTCACAGACTGAGATTGGAACATACGTATTTGCATTTGAGTATTCATTCTCAATCCTACAAGATAAGCACTCATAAGGTAACATTCTACCATTTTAAGCTTTGTCCAGATCAACTCAAATTTGGCATGATATGCCAAGATGTCTTCAGTCTCTTGCAAATTCTTAAGCTTAGCAATAGGATCATCTAAAATTTCCTCAAACATTTCCTTTAGCAATGTAGAATATACTTGCCAATTTCTATGAATTGGTGTTACATCTTCATATTGCATTACATATTGATGCCATGCAGCAGCTTCACCCTCAAAGTACATAGATGCTACACCTAGTTTATGTTTCTCTGGTGTTTGATCGATTAAGAAAAAATGTTCCACTTTGAAAAATCAATCCTTGATTTTTTTCACCATTAAATCTAGGAAAGTTGAATCTACTTAAACGAGTGATACCATAATATGGTGAAGAAGTGTTCTGCCAATTTCCTCGCTATGTATTTGAACTAGAAGTTCGATTTTTTGGCATCAACATTCCTCCTCCTCCTCTGTTGTTGAGGTTCGCTTGGTTCACCGTAACCAGCCTGATCGCTTCGAACATGTCTGCAATGTTATGGTCAACTTTTTCCACTAATTGAATCAAACTGAGTTTGATTTCTTGAATTTCTGAAATTTCTTATGTTTCTTTAGCTCCATTATCGTTTCGCGAGTTCTGGGATCTCGTTTCCACCATGATTTGTTGGTCCGAGGTTCGAATTGAGCTATGATACCTTTGATGAAGAGATTTACAAGTTGTTACTTAACATACAAGAATTGAATCAATGTTCAAGAAACACAAATTCAATAGCCCACCTGCGAAGAATCTGGGAAGAAGAATAGATTCTAAGAAATTGTGAAACCCAAATGTATTACCGAGAACTAGAAAGAGATTACAACAAATTTTCCGAATGAATTCAACAATACAATCTCTCTGTTTTTTTATACACCAGTTTGTAACAAACTCTCAACCCACCGAGTCTGCCAAACACCAATCTCTTAACGTCACGTATTATAATTCTCCGCTACCAAACTTACAAATTGAACCGTACATGTGTCCATATCGAATTCTCTATATCAAAATCAAAGCTAAGTACAGTATGTACGGAGTCACTGACGTGAAAAGTTGTAAATAATTCATACTATTCGTTGATCTTGATCTAAACCTAGAGAATACAGACCTCTTGTATATATGACGCCATATTTTAGAGTTTGTTCCAAAAAGCTAGTGACTAGCAGTTTTAATTAGTCACTAGTTAGTGTTAAAGCTTCCATATATATACATAGGAGATTTGGATCTTAGATAAAAAAAAAAAAAAAAAAAATTGGAGTATTAAGATTAGTTTGATTGTGACTTTGGGATCGTTGAGATCCATGTAGATGCAAGGTACCACTTTGTACTGAATTGAAAATGATCAGTAATGTAATGCAATTGACTAACTTATGTAACACTTCAAAAACCTTCTGAGACTGATCTTCTTCTTTCTTTCTCAACACTTCAAAAACCTTCTGTTCACCGCCGTCCTCTGCCGTCGCCGCTGGTGTCCGGCCACGCCGTCGGCACTTAGCGGCACATCTCTTGTTTCTTTTCCTTTTTGTTTATGTATATATCGGTTCTTCTCTTCCCCTTCGAATGATGTTGGAATTTGTCGTCTCCTTCCTCTGAATTTCCGGTGGTTTTCTCGGCGAGAGTATGCATGTCTTTCTCTCTACACCGCCAACGTGATCCCGATCTGGTCATGCACTATCATAGGCTCTATCTTCTCCAAGATCCGATTGGTTTCTTGGTGGTGTCGAGATCGAAAAACCTTTGTTGCTGTTGAATCCTTATGTGGGTTTTTTGGATTTGGGTTACGACTATTCCCGGATTCTGTTCGGCGAAGAGAAGTTTTTTGGTGGCTGATTCATCATCGACGTTTGCTTCAAAGCTTTGGATCTGTCCATCGATCTGCTGGTGGTGGTGCTTGGCGGCCGGTGACTTGTCTCACAGGATTAGGCTACGGTGGATTCGGGAGAGGCGGCGCACGGTGGGTTCAGGACTCTAGGGCAAACTGTTTGATGGTGGGCCTGTGTGGGCTTGTAGAAACAACTGTTTTTGATCTGGTCCATAACTTCCATAATCCTTTTTGTTGTGTTTTATTTTCTGTTTTTTATAATAATGTCATCTTATGGTTTTTATTAGTTTTAGGGTTTGACCATATCAGGTCTATAATCTTTCCAACAATCACTCAAGGCAGACATGTTCTGCATTTTGGGGATTTCGAGGATAGATTAACTTTTCTTAGCTTAGTTTTACTAAGCTATGTTCTCCTTCGGGAGTTCTACATTCTCCTTCGGGAGTTTCTTTATCGCTTCGGCGACTCTTATTACCTCAATTTTGAGGTTAGCTGCCCTATGTGGGTTTTCTTCTTCTTCCTGGTGGGATTATCTGTACCTTGTAATGGGTTTATCTTCTAATCTAATATAAACTATATTGATGACAAAAAAAAAAAAAAAAAAAAAANTTAAGAAGATTCCTATTAAGAGAATCATTACAATGGTATCAAAATCCGAGTAAAAAAGGTTCTTACATTTAATATGTTATTTTTATTGGGATATAAGCTATAACTAAAAATGATAGGATGGTAAAACTAAGCAGGAAGCCTACCTAGCCTGCAATAGGACTTAAAAAATACTTAAAGATGTATGTTACAAAAATACATGGAAGAATCCAAATTACTATGCTTTTTAATCTCAAACAGAGGAATGAAGAAGCTGTTTAGAAGTAACCCATTTATGCAGAACTTCACCAAAGACATCATAGAACACAATCTCTGCATCAGAGTGAGTGAATCGTGCAGACATAAAGCCTTGACCATCGTAATAGAATTTAACAGACTTAGGATTATTAGTCGTTGGATTAACATCTCCTCTCCAAGCCTTAGAGCCAGCACCACTTGTTAGAAACTGAATAGGACTGTCTTCATCACTAATATGTTCAAGACAATGATCATGTCCATTCATGTAAAAATCAACACCATTCTCTTTCATAATCGGAAGAAGCTCCTCTACAAGCTCTATAGTGTTTCCATGGTGTCCAATACTTCTCATAGCGTGATGACCAACGACAATCTTCCATGTAGCTTTAGATTTTTTCAAAGATTTTTTGAGATCACGGAGGAGAGATTTGATATAAGAGTTACGAGATGGGATTGCTCGCCAATCGTATGTATGACCATCTTCTGGCGTGTAATATTCTTTAACGAAAGGAGTTGTGTCAACGAAGAAGATCTCAACTAACTCTGCATCCACTATGAATGATCGGAGACATGTCCAACGGTTATCAATTTCCCGGAGATAAGGACTAAGCTGAGCTTCTGCATCACCTCTATAGTCATGGTTTCCCAAAACTGCATTAATACGAGATTTCATGAGAAACAAACAAATTTGAAAAAATTTGAAAAAAAAGGTTTAGAGATTTTATAAAATACCACTGTACCACTTCTTCTGAAGACTTGGAGCTGTGTAGATATTAGAGAAAGATTGTTGGAAATTTGGATCGTGTTCACTAAACAATCCATTGTCGTAAAAGTTATCTCCCGTAGAAACCACGAAATCTAAATCAAGTTGTTCTCCAATCTTTCCCATCTGTAAATCAACACTTGATTCAATTTTACGATTCGAAACAAATAGGAAACGGCGATTTTATGGTAATATGCCAAACCTGATAAGCTACGACTGATTGATTAAAGGAGCCACGACGACCCCAATCTCCGATGGTTATAAAACTAACAGTACCGTCGCTTTTCGCCGGCTCGATAAATCTCTGAAGCTCACCGTTTGATACCACGATGGTGGCACAGATACACAATAGAAAACACAGAATTGACGCCATTATTACTAGTCTTACAGATAAGAAATTTCAGGCTTGCATTTGTCGGAAGAACAAAATTTGTATATTTTGAAATGTAATTTCTCTTTCTCTCTTTAGGAATAAACTCAGAAAGAAACAGAGAGAAGGAATTAAGATGATTGAAACTGTGTGAAGAGAAGAGGAGAAGAAGATGCTTTTTAAACCGAAAAATATTAAAGGTAAAAATAATTGAAAATTGAAAAAAAAGTGCGGTTTGAGATGCTAGAGGATATTCCACCAGTAACCGAATCTTTTTTTCCTTCCTCTGCTCTCAAATTCTGACACCCACCTCTCATTTTTTTTTCTGAGATTTGGTTTTGTTGGTGGAAAAAACACCAATTTCTAAAATAAAACAAGTATTTACAAAAACCCTATGTTTAGGTTTTAAGTTTATAGTAAAAAGAAAAAGGTAAAGTTGTGGTTTCGAGTTTTCGATAAAAATAACAGAAACTTATATAGTGATATTCTAAATTGGCATGGTACCTAAATTCGTTTCTCAAACTCAAACTGTGCGATTATTTTAGATGAGTAATTTAATTATTATGTTGCGCAATCATGATTTAGTTTGTTTTTTTTTAATTCTAGTGGGAAAGATTGTGGCACGAGATGGTGCTACTATTGGACCACATGTAGTTCACTTCCAAACAAGTTATAAACAGCAGACAAAGCCGATATAACCTCTTATATACCGACACGTATCTTAATTGTCAGTGTGCCCTTTTTGGATAAAGTGTCACTGTACATTATTCTCTTATTTCGTTAGATCAGTTCTTTTTTTGCCCTTTTAAAGTGTTAAAAGAAGAATCGAAGGCCCAATAATCGGTAATGGTTGTTTGACAAAAAAAAAAAAAAAAAAAAAAANGATAATGGTTGTTTTTGTCTAGTCTATTAGACCATATCCATATCCAATGCTATAACTTCATTAAAGATTTTAATGATTAATTTAATTAATATTTATTTAAAATGAAAACAAAAAGTAAAAAGTTTTTTAAAAATACCATAGCAGCTGTTTTTCTTATAGACACGTTATTCGAGGCAGAGCTTTAGCAATGATCTCTGATGTTGGCGACGGTGCATGTCGCCGGCGTCGCCTCCTTCTTTTTTCTTTCCTCAGCCTTTATCGTTTGGTTCGCTTAGTTCTCGATTTCTGCTATGCATCCTTTCTTTCCTTTCAACCGATGGGCGTGGCTACCTTTTGGCCTCGACGCTGCCATCTTTGCGTTTGCTTCGACTCGAGGCTCCACTGGTGTGACTCTTCGCCAATCTCGCTTGCTATGGATAGTTTGTTTTTCCCCGTGATGTACTATGATTTCTGGTTGAACGATTCTGAGACGATTCACCACCGCAACAAGGAGATGCTCGTCTGGTATGTCGACGCATCTTCTAATTTGACTGAATCATCTGACTCTTCTTCTTGGAAATCTGCATCTACACTCGGATTTAGCATGTCTTGGATTCAACGCTCAAATCTAATTTGGTTTCATAAACCCCATGAAGACTCGGCCTTTTCTACTTCTCTGCGTTTTCTGCTAAGAACAGTAAGCTCAGACCCAGCCGCCAGTTCTCCTCTAGTCTCTCCAAATCGACCGACTTTTTCTGTAGACCGGAGGAGTTTCATGGTGCTCTCCATCAGGCCTCTAGCAATGGGTCTCGCTCTTACTCATTTGTCGTGGATTAAGCTTCACGACTTCTAAATCTGTATGCCGGTAAAGAGCTCTCTTACTTCAACCATGTTAAGCTTAATTGTCTCTGTCTGTCATTCCCTAAGCTTGTTCAAAATCAGTTTGCTAAAGGCTTGCGGTATCAAGCCCTCGATGTTAATGGTTTTGTTGGGTATGAGAATGTTAATTTCAGAGTTTTATGGGTCATGATTGATTGCAATAACAGTTCCTCAAGGTCGTGTGGTTATGCGTTTGAGATCCTTATCTCTTTGTTTTGTATCCATGCAATTCTTTGCTTTGTGATCATTTGTCGGGTTGAAAGAATGATGACAGTCCAATTGTTGGATGTTACTGTCAGTCCTATAGATAATCTCTTTATAGGAATATCTAGCCAATTTTCCTCTTGTTAGGACCAAGAGAGATCATGTACATCATATTCCTCTTTGAAAGAGAAAATTACTATGATTTTATATCTCTCAGTGAGAGTGACCTTCTCAAAAATGAAGAAAACCCTTTCTCTGCACTCCTTCTCAAGGAGAAAATCCTTTTCTCGGCTTCGTAAGCCGGCAAATTTGGTAGTTGTCCAAACTCTTTTGCTATCTTGTGTAAAGGTTAGCTCGCGACCGGAAGATGCATCAAACTTTGAAATATTGTTCGTGGTTGTGGATTGTTTGCAAAAGTCATTCATTGAGATGACTTCCCCTTGTTTAGCTAAGGAAGCATGTTCAAACCTTAAGTCTCCCACGGATGTCAAATTGTTTAGCTTCTTTGGATTTGGCGCTATCGGTTCATCAAGTGCCGCAAAGCTTGTGTCTCTATCCTTTTTATGTTTGTTTGGGCTTTTGAACCTTTCGCTCAGGATATGTTTGAAGGTTATTCATATGTAAACGTTTAACTTTGAAATGAAACATTGGTGCACAAAAAAAAATTTTAATCAATATTTAGCAATTTATAAAAAAAATTAAGGATCTTCTTAATTTAGTGTCTTCAATGGTAGGACCACTAATGTGGTTCTTAATAATTAAAATTATTTTTTTATATTTGAATATTAGAAAAATATCAATTGCGTATTAGAATTTAGGATCTGAAGAACCGAAATCGAATCTTATACCCGAAAACCAAGTACTACAAAAAAAATCATGAATAAAAAAAAGTATTTTTCGGATATTGTTTTTGGTATTTCAGGTCAGAAATACCCGAAACCGACTTATGGAACCGAATTGATCCGGAACCGACAAGAACTAAACCGGAATTGAACCAAATATTCAAAAAGTATCGATTGGGTATTCGAATTTGGGATCCGAAGAACCGGAACTGAACCAAATACCCGAAAGCTAAGCCTTACAAAATAAAAATTATAACCTCCAATCGGTCACTGACACGTGGCATATGAGGACTGATTCCAAAAGTGCTCCGAGAAGGATCGACTCTCCTTATTTCCTCCTTTTTTATTATTATCTACTATATATTAAAAAGAAAAACTTTTTTGAAACTAACTTTTTGATTGTAATTTATTACATAATATGTCATTAGTTAAATGAACAAAAAAAAAATCTTCATTAAAGGTAAATATGACAAACAACTAAATGTATTATCTTTGTTTCCAAACACATTCAAAAAGTATCTCCTACTATTCATGTAACCAAACAAACATCTAATTAATAAAAAACATATTATAAAATATTTATTTAAAGTTTCTTAAATAATTAATTATGTAAATAAATTATATTAATACAT
>OVBE01002546.1:0-30153 GCA_900406425.1 Iberis pinnata
TGCTCAAGTCTCCTCTCCCAATCCATATAAACTTCTGGATTTGATTTTCCTGCAAAAATAGGAGGAGTTAGCTTAATATTATAATTTTGTCCACGTGCTTCTCCTTCTCGGAATGGGTTTCTCCTTAGAGGATCTTGTCTNGATCTTGTCTCCTATGTGGTTGATATTGAAAAGGATCAGGTGGATCATCCTCTAGTTTAGGCATGTCATCTTCATATTCATCATCATCTTGGTTATTCTGGTTGATTGGAGCTCCTCTTATAGGTTGACGTCTAGGCTGCTCTAAACGTCCTATTCATTCTCCAAACTCCTGTCTCATCGTTCCAACAACTAGAGTAACATTTCTCATCTCTTCTCTCATGGAATTTAACATCTATAAGAGTGAATCTTGTTGAATTCCATCACCATTAGCCATTTTCGTCACTTCCCAAGCTTACACAATAGCAAACAGATCAAAATACCAAAAACAGAAACTGAATAGTCACAAAAACTCAAAACAGATCAGATTTCTCTAAAATGATTCAAGCAGCAACTATGATGAATGAAATACTTAAATAAACACTAAACACAACCTAAAAAAAGAATTTAGACACTTTTTATTTTGATTTTCGTTTTATAGACTCAAACAGAACAAAAACAACCCAGAAATCACAAACAGAAGATGAACAGACACAAAGTGATAGAACTGAAAAGATAAAGGGATAGAAGTTAGAACCGAAGGTAGGAACCATTGGCTCTGATAACAAATGATATAATACTCCGGGGAGAATCTTTGGCTGCGGAAGATGGGAACAAACACACTGGCTTTAACGCTCTCTCGTGTTGGTTCAGTGGGTGAAGGTGAATCGATATGGGATCAAACAAGCTGGCTATAACGCTCTCTCTTGTAGGATCAGTAGATGGAAGTGAAGATGGATCGAACGCACCACAAAAACTATGGAAGGATGTCTGATACAGCAAGTAAGCTCTTCCAATGGTGAATCCACACACAAAGGACAAAAGCTTAAATCTCTACAAGTACCACTTGAAAGAGAAGAAAATGCAACTTTATTAATCAACAAAAAGGTTTGAGGTTTACAAGGCTGCAGGGGAACCTTATATAGTGGTTCTTCAGATTAAGACCTAATTAGGTCGACACTAATTCAAAATAAAGACTCAAAACAACATGACTTGCAAAATAAAACAACAAAGCATTTAAACACACAAAACAGAAATGTTTGCAAAATTAAAATAAAATAAACCAAAGGGATAAATCACATCTAGGAATTGAAATTCTGTCTTTTGAAGCCTTATATGCCTTAGATAAACTCAGTTTAACCTGCATAAATTTTATAGATTGAACCTGGTTTTGGCTCGGTTTGTGCAGTTTATGAGCTGAAATGCAATCTGCTTGTTCTGGTCCGTCCATCTTGAATCCTTTGATAATTTCTTCTTCTAGTCCCTTGAGGCTTTTATGAGAGTTATCTTCAAGCATTTCCACGTGGTTAGCTTCAGAATCCTCTTCTTGCCTTGTTTGCTCTCTAATGGCCAGCTGATTTGTATTGAGTGTATCTTCTATCTCAGGAATGGTCTTGGAGTGATTCTTATTGTGTTGAGCTCCATTTCATGTCAAGAAAATAGAATTACATTGGTTGGACTGAGTCCGGATCTCCTTGAGGCTCAAATGGACGAAATTCTCCAGCAACTCTTCATTTAAGCCATCCGAGCTTATGTTAACTTCTGGACTGTTTTTGGTGAAGCCTCCAAGTTCCATAGAGCTTATTAAGGTATGTATCACATCATTGAACCCATCTCTAAGCCTCCTAGCCTTGGATCGTGTCATTGGAGCTTCATTGACTTGTGGTACAAGTGTTGGTTCGATGTCCTCATCATTCTCCTTCAAAAACAAGTGATCTATTACCCAATCCCCAAGCTGTTNCAAACTCCTCGAGAGCATAAAGAAGCTCCAAATGGTGAAACCAATACTCAAGAAAATGATCTTCACCACCTTAATCATGAGGATGATAACCAACATATAAGTAATTCAGATTTATCACAAGAAGATCATCATCCGATTTAGCACAAAAAGTAGGCCAAGACCATCAGGATGAAAATAGCCTTGACCAAGGTGATGAAGCTCAAGCACCCATCTCACGTCCGGTTCTAAGAAGAAGCTCTAGAGTGAGGAAATGACCTTCAAGATATTTCAACAACAAGACGGTGGCTCATTCAATACAAGGTGTTTGCTTTTTAAGTTAATTTCCTCTTACTCACCAAGTCTTTAGTGGAAAATTAGACCAAGAACAGGTTCCAAGGACATATGATGAAGCAATGAAGAAGAAAGAATGGAAGGAGGCAATTAATAATGAATTGGGAGCCATGGAAAAAAACCGAACTTGGACCATAGAGGATCTCCCAAAGGGAAAGAAAGTCGTGAGCTCCAAGTGAGTTTTTACCATCAAGTACAAAAGCAATAGAGACATTGAGAGATACAAAGCAAGGCTGGTAGCTAGAGGATTCACTCAAATTTATGGAGAGGATTACTTGGATACGTTTGCACCCGTAGCTAAACTTCACACGGTAAGGGTTATTCTTGCTTTGGCTACTAACCTTGATAGGGGATTGTGGCAGATGGATGTCAAATATGCCTTCTTGCAAGGAGAGTTGGAGGAGAAAGTCTACACATACCCACCTCCCGGTTTAGAAAAAATCTCTCAAGGAAAAGTTCTCAAGCTAAATAAGGCTATATATGGGCTGAAGCAATCTCCAAGGGCGTGTTATCACAAAATAAGCTCAGCTTTGAAGACATGAGGATTTGTAAAATCCAAAAGTGATTTTACCTTATACACACTCCAAAGTCGCGAAGGTATAATGGTCATTCTCATCTACGTGGATGATATCAT
Organism: Iberis pinnata; assembly: GCA_900406425.1. Taxonomy (NCBI): domain Eukaryota; kingdom Viridiplantae; phylum Streptophyta; class Magnoliopsida; order Brassicales; family Brassicaceae; genus Iberis; species Iberis pinnata. Next base: position 2,883 of record OVBE01002546.1, read on the forward strand.
CATCATCATCTCTGGGAAGGATAAGGTAGACATACAATCTACTAAGGACTTTCTTAAATTAGTCTTTGACATTAAAGATTTGGGAGAGCTTAACTATTTCCTCGTTATAGAAGTGTGTAAGTCTAAGGGAGGATTGTTTTTATGCCAAAGGAAATATACACTGGATTTTCTAAAAGAAACATGGAAGCTAGGTTCCAAACTAGCCAAGACTCCTCTTGAAGATGGCTAAAAATTCATTAGAGAGGGGGAGCTTGAAGACGAGGCATATGAAGATCAACATCAATATAGGCTTTTGGTAGGAAAGATAATTTACCTAACCATAACTTGGCCTGATATTTGTTTTGTAGTTAATCAGATAAGTCAACATATGCAGTCACCTATGCAAAGACATTGGAAGATGGTGGAAAGGATTCTTCGATACCTCAAAGGAGCTCCGGGCCAAAGAATATGGTGAGATGCAACAAGAACACAGAGATTATGGGATATTGCGATGCATATTGGGCTGGTGATAGAGTGGATAGGAAGTCAACAACCGGCTTCTGCACCTTTATAAGAGGAAAACTTGTGACTTGGAAACGCAAGACGCAAAGTATCGTTTCATGCTCAAAGTGAGGAAGCAGAATATAGAGCCATGAGGAAGCTTACAAACGAGCTAACATGGTTAAAAGGTTTGCTAAAGGATTTTGGCATTGAAACTAAGAGACCTATCACCATGCATTGTGACAATCAGGCGGCAATAAACATCGCTTCCAACAATGTATTTCATGAAAGAACCCAACATATCGAAGTAGACTGTCACAAATTCAGATAGATGGTTGAGAAAGGAGTGGTCTTACCATGTTATACAAAGAGCTCAGATCAACTAGCAGATATTTTCACTACGGCAACAAGCTTGAAGGCATGTGAGTCCATCCACTCTAGGCTTGGACTCACTAACTTCATTAAGGAATAGAACATCTACCCATGAGTCCTATACTCTTTCCCTTAGTATGTTTTTTTATCTCAAGTGGTTTTTATACTAAGGTTTTTAGTGAGGTAGGGTTCATGGTTCCAAGCTTAGACATGTACCAAGTCTAAGTTCGAGGGGGAGCATTAAAATAAAAGGGTTAAAGTTCAGAAAACCTTAGGAAAATAAGCTTCATGTCAAGACACGGTGAGTTGATTCACCTAGTCTTGACGAGGTGAGGTGGATCACTCAGTCTTGACGAGGTGAGGTGATTCACCCGGTCTTGCTGAGGTGAAGTGAATCGCCCAGTCTTGACGAGGTGAGGTGAATCACTCAGTCTTGACGAGGTGAAGAGAATCACCCAGTCTTGACAAGGTGGGGTGAATCACCTAGTCTTGACGAGGTGAGGTGAATCACCTAGTCTTGACGAGGTGAGGTGAATCACCCAGTCTTGACGAGGTGAGGTGATTCACCCAGTCTTGACGAGGTGAAGTGAATCACCCAGTCTTGACAAGGTGATTGGATCACCCAGTCTTGATGAGGAGAGGTAAATCATCCAGTCTTGACGAGGTGAAGTGAATCACCCAGTCTTGACGAGGTGAGGTGAATCACCCAGTCTTGACGAGGTGAAGTGAATCACCCAGTCTTTATGCGGTGAGGTGATTTATCGAGACTAAAAAGGAGTCGTTAGAGTCTTCACACAATCCTTATTTTGTCAAATCGTTTGAAGTATTAATAAGTTGTACTTGACCTAGTATAGAGTAGCTTTGAGTTTTTAAATTATTTTTGTTGTTGTATCTTTATTTAAGTAACTTATGTAGCTTAAAAATTATTAAGGAGAAACTTTCCAATCTCTATTCTATCTCTACTCTCGCTTACTCTCTCTCTCTCTCTTGTTCTTCACACTTTCTTAATCTTTATTTTCAAATTCTGACAATATTAACTACTAGCAGTATTCTTGTTGTAATGATAAAATATTGACAATAATTCATTATAAATGATAAACCTTCCTTTGGGCCGATCTACCTTTCACATGTTTCTATCCAGATAATTATCACGTGTTTATGTAATTTGGCCAAATATAAACCTTCCTTTGGGTCAATTTTATATTCGCATAAATATACATATATACAACATTTAATATTTTCTATGAAAAAATATCCTCAAAAATATCACTTTGGAGATATCTTGATTCATATGAAATCATTTCTAATATTAAACACGTACAATCAAATTTAATTATTTATTAAAAAATTTATTTTATTAATTGATTAAACTACGTTCTTGCACAGACATATAACAAAGTGTATGCGTATTCCATATGCAAGAATGACTTTATAGTCTAAGGGTTGATGATGGGAAGGGAAAGGGCTGTCTTTACCAAATCCGGGTTTATTTACCCTTGACTTAAGGTGGGTTTCACTCGCTCCCATGGGTCCCACACGTACTCTTTTTTATTTATTAACTTAAGTCAGCCTAAACAGACCCAAAAAAGAAAAAAAAGTTTTAATGAAACTGTTTGTTTCACTTTTCTTCAACACGAGAATGGGTTTGTATACCCAAAAAAAAATTGCACAGTTGCTGCAGATTTAAACAAGTCTAAAACCTTTTTTAATAAGAAACAATTTTCTGTAGGTTTCAATTACATGAACTTTACATTAAAATTTCTAGAAAATTTTAGAAATTTTAATATGAACCAGATTCAATACTACTCCAAAATAAATTTTAGAAAATTTATAAGCAATATTGAATCTAAACATGTCTTTTACAACAAATATCAAAATTAGATCTAAAACATACAAACCAAATTTCATAATACCTTTTCAACCATAAACCTTAGAGAAAATCAGATTCCATAATCTAAATTTTCTAGAAAATAAAATCCAAATTTATTTTTATTAATTAATAAATTTGTAATTTGTATGATAAAACCTGATTATAAAATAGAAACTGAATATGTACCAATTGTTGGGCTTTTATAAATCCATAACCTTAATCCATATCAGTTTCTGATGATCAAGAACAGAAGCGGAAGTGTACCTGATGAATCCATGCTTTGGATTTCTGTAACTTTATTTCTCTGGTGATGGGATGCAGAGATTTTTCGGCTAAGGTTGCTTTGGGGACCATAACCCTCTATTTATAGAAAATCGATTTCTAGTTCGGCCCCTCATAAATAAGAAATTGCTAAAGGTATCCACAATTAATTATTTCATAACACTTATGCCTCTAGTCTTTACTTTATTACAAAAGTGACCACATAATATTTGACTTATTAAATAATGACCCTAACACTTTATTATATACATGTGTAATCCCAAAATAAATCTTGCAAGAAGAAGGATGGAGATGTGATCATCATTATATTTTACAGGCTTTTTTTTGAGTGAGAAAAATAATAAAAAATCGTTATGCCATAATTCTTATTTTAATAAGAAGAAAAGACTTGCCTCCATTTTCTCGTGTTTTGACAACTTCACCGGTAACACCATACTATAAAAATTAGTTGAGACACCATACTTTCTATCAAAAATTATCATTAGCTAAGCTAGAATTAGAAAATATAACACTTCCCAACAAATTATATGAAAGCTTTGACATTTTTCCTTTAAGTTGGAGGCAATCGATGATGCTAATTTTGTGAAATCGAGGAAGTTTATCCATTTGAAATTCAAGACTCTCAATAGTTGCATTTACATCAATCCCCACAAAAACTGTTTAAACTCTAAGATTGTGGACTATTTTTCTCATCGTTTTGGAAGTTGCTATAAAGGCTGTTTACATTTGCCATCATTGTGGTAGAGAGATAGATAGAGTTGATATGGTGACACCCGAATGGACATATCTGTTGAATTATTTAAGCACAAAGAGATTAAAAACGATAGAGGGGGTTATGGAGTAGAGAAGGTGGAAGGTTGAGGTTGTCCCTTATTGCAGAAATTGATGAGCGAAAAAAGTCGGTTGCAAACGTTTTGATTACACAAAGATGGAGAAGAATCAGCTGAAAACGTCAAAGATTGTATGAGAAATATGAAAAGGGAGATGATTTCGCTCTATGGTTAATAATTAACGCCAATTATATAGCTTAGTTAGTAATACGTTAGTGTCAAATAGATTATTTATTTGTACATGTGTCAAGTTGTAAATAGTTAATTTAGAATCTGAGGTGAACATGTTTAGAAGTAAGAATGAGCTCATTTTATGTAGTATAGATTTTGTGGTTCGTAATTAATTTAGTGAACCCATTAACTTAATCGTTCATAATATTATTTTTAAGTGTTTATGTGCTGATGTGACAATATGAGGGGATAGCACAAACTAACTAATTATATAATAGACTAGAAGTATTTAGGGCATATAATATAATTTTTAAAAATAATTTAGATTGATATACAATAAGGAGGGAGTGTATTCAATATGACATTTGATAGGATTTGTATTAAAATGATAAATTCAGTGTTATTCTAACAAAAATTCTAAAAAGTCACATAAAATCTAATGTTATTCAAATAAGAACTTTAAAAAGTCACATGAAATCCAATGTTATTGAAAATATTTTAAATTAGTGGATTATGAGTGATTTGATAGTGTGTTAGTAGAGTTTCTTTGTTAAATATACAAAATTCAAATATCTTGCATTATTTTGAATTATAAAGAGTTCTATAATAAATCCATAACATTCTCTTAGTGGGGGTTATTGGTTCTATGATTTTAATGGATTTGGAAGGATTTCTAAATTCAAGGATTTAAAAATCTAACAAATGGATTTCAAAGTTTAATTAATGGATTTTAGTGGATTTTAAACTCAAACAAATGAATTTCAAAGTCTAACGAATGGATTTCTTGGTTTTGGCTCTCCACTCTTTGTAAAGCTACAACATATATATTAATGGCCAAACGTTCATACACACTCGTCAAATGATATAACGAGGACAACGCATATGTCTTACTCACATGACCAATAGATTCATCCTCCCCTTGGTTATGTAAAATGCGATTTTAATGCAGGGTTTGAGATGTCTTCAAATTCGTCAATGGCGTGGATAGTCCATTTATTTTTTGATGGATTTTTAGGTGCAACTTATTAAGTTGGACATGTGTGAATCCATTAGAAGCTGAGTTGCAAGCTTTATTGTTTGCATTACATCATTTATGGTGCAGAGGGTACAAATTAACAATTTGTGAGAGTGATAATCAAAAAGTTAACAAGCTCAGTGGAGGGACAAGTCGTTCTTTTGAACATCATAATCTTGCTTGTGAGATTAAGAAATGGGCAGCCATTTTCTCGATTATTTCATTGTACTGGGTACTAAGGCACCTTAATATCAAGTGGTTGGGCTTGTCAAACTACAACATGGATCTCCTTTGTTTGTTAGTTGTGATTCTCCTCCATCTTCTATTGTTTTTTTACTATGTAATGACTACGTTCCAAATCAGAAACAATTGAAATCGTTACTAATCTATTGTTGAAGTGTACCAATCACAAAGTTTAGAACCAATCTTTTGACAATACAATCTCAAACTATCTCTTCGATTCTTTGACAAAATTATCTCTCCAAACACAAAGTATACTAATCATTATTTCCCCAATCCTCTGACAACACTATTTCAAACGCTTCTTTGATCCAATCACAAAGCTTAGATCCAATGAACAATAACAACCACCAACCATCACCAACCTCCGTTTATCCTTCTCCGCTTCGTAGCTCTGCCGCAAAGATAATCTCTCCTTCTAGATCCACCGCAGGGATGAGCCTCTTACCACCGTCTTCTTCAGCAACACAGCCTGTGAGCTTTTCATCCTTGAGCTTACACATCTTTTTTAATGAAGATGTTAGTATGATCTTAGCCGATGCTCTTTGTTAAAGCCTTTGAGCTTTTCACATGTTTAATTATTCTAATAAAGTTTTTAAAATACTACCATTGAGTTGAGTATTTGTGTCTTTGTAATTTTGTCTTCCAAATACCTCTAAATCCATTAAAATCTGATTTGAAATCAAATCCAACTTCAAAATCTAATTATTGAATAACACTTGATTTTAATGTCGATTTTAAAATCCTAGAACCAATAACACCTGATTCTAAAATGATTTTTGAAATCATTAATTGAATAACACTAGATTTGGTTTGGATTTCGAAATCCACTAAAATGACAGAACCAATAACACCCCCTTAGTCTTTAATAAGATAAAGACTAAATTGCCCCTGATTGTTAAGGTTAATTGGGGAAGAAGAAAACTCTCCTTCTTTTTGTTCTTGCTTCACCTCCTTTCTTTTCTTGTTCAAACTCGTCAAGGTAAAATCACTTATCTTAAGTTTAGTTTTTTCGTCCTTGTTTTACTTCACATTCTCTCGCACTTCTCAATTCCGGTGACTGCCACTCCATTTTACTGCCTTATATGTTCTCGATCCTAGGTTTTTTTATTTATTTTACTTTCATTGGTTCTTTCCCGTACATTGATTTAGTATTTACTATCTGATTCTTAGTTGTCTCTCTAATCTCGTATTTTGCTTCTGAAAATTTCGAAAAGAGTTCGTGGAGGTTAATCGTTCAGTGTTATATTACTCTTTGTAGACTGGTGGATTTAAAATAAAAATGTCGCAATCAGCCATAGATGTTCCTCCAAAGAATGGGTTTAGCTTCGATCTATGTAAGAGAAATGATATGCTTATACAAAAGGGTCTTAAAGCTCCCTCTTTCTTGAAAACTGGAACAACCATTGTTGGTTTGATTTTTAAGGTATGCTTCTTTCTCCTGCATAGGCGTGTTATTAGCGTCAGTACCATTATGTTATTACTTTCAGTCTATTGATTGCATAGAGTAATAGTTTGATATGAGATGCTATGATATCTTTAACTAGCACTTATTTTGTATGGTGGAAGTAAAAATTAGATCTTTGTAGAATTTATTCTTCAAGAAGTTGAGACCTAAGACTGAGCCAGTTTCGCAGGCACAGAGATTAGATTCATTAATATGAAGATTTCCCTTGTGCCAAAGTGGTGGCTGCATGGTGCTTTTTATTAGCTCTCCATGCTTTAGTGCTTTTTATGTTTGCTTTGTTGAAGAATTATGAAAGCAATATAACATTAGATTTTGTATTCGGCTTTAAATAGGATGGAGTGATACTAGGGGCAGATACCCGAGCAACTGAGGGTCCCATTGTTGCTGATAAGAACTGTGAGAAGATTCACTACATGGCACCAAACATATATTGCTGTGGTGCTGGAACTGCTGCTGACACTGAAGCAGTAACTGGTAACTCCTGTCTAACTTTGACATGTCTGTCAAAGTTTAACATAACACATCAGTCCACTAAATGTGATGCTTGAGTCAGTTATCTTGGTTGGTTTCCTTTTCCCTGTCCAGATATGGTCAGCTCACAGTTGCGGTTGCACCGTTACCAAACTGGCCGGGACTCTCGGGTTATCACTGCTTTGACACTTCTCAAAAAACACCTTTTCAGGTACTTTTGTTCTATCTCATCCAGAAACTTGTGTTAATCTTCATAAACAAACACATATCACTTAACTTAACAAGTTTCATTCAGCTATCAAGGTCATGTCTCAGCTGCCCTTGTGCTTGGTGGGGTTGATATCACCGGTCCTCATCTACATACTGTAAGTATTAAGTTGACGAGAGGTGCTACTTACCGAAAGTAGATTGTTGTTTTTTGTTTGTTTGTTATTCATATAATTTTTTTTGAGTAACTCACAGATATACCCACACGGTTCAACTGATACTCTACCATTTGCTACAATGGGTTCTGGTTCTCTTGCTGCTATGTCTGTGTTTGAGGCTAAGTATAAAGAAGGTTTAACTGTAAGTAAGCTAAAACATTCATCTTACAATTTTTAGATGCGTTTTGTTCTCTTTCTGATTGATTTATTGTTACAAAATCCTTTTAGAGGGATGAAGGTATTAAGCTGGTTGCTGAAGCGATATGCTCCGGTATATTCAATGATCTGGGTAGTGGTAGCAACGTGGACATCTGCGTCATCACAAAGGTTGGTCTTCACCAGTACCTTCGATTAAACTACAAAACTCTCTCTTGGTCAGCATGTTATGGTGACCAAGTAAATCACCATCAAACTTCATGATATCATTATCATTTGATATGCCCAAAAAGCCCTTTCTATCTGGTGCCAAATTACATCTGTTAGTTTGGTTTCTTGTGAGCTTAATATTTGACATGGTGGTGGCAAACAGGGGAACAAGGAATATCTCAGGAATTACATGGAACCAAACCCAAGAACCTATGTTAGCAGCAATGGCTACTCGTTCACCAAGAAAACCGGTAAAGCTAATCTCTCTCTCTCTCTTTACTTGATGAAAAGGGTTTTCGGTTCTCTGTTCTATTTGGTTGACTTGTTCTCACTTCATTTTCTTTTCTTGGTTTTGTTGTATATTGAAAAACAGAGGTTCTTCTAACCAAAATCACCACATTGATGAAGCGAGTTGAAATCACAGAAGTTGGTGAAGCTATGGAGGAATAAAGAGATCTCAAATCTGTTGCTGAGCATGTGTGAGACACCAGTCTTGTCTTTTTACAATGCTATGGATAATTCGAATCTTGTCTAGTCTCTCTCTCTCTGTTGTCCATCGCAATCCATTCAGAAAATAATATAAAAAAATTATGAAATTCTATCGTTGGTTTGTGCAAGTTGAACCGAATTATACCGCCTATTTAATTTCCTCGCCGTGATTTAACCAACACAGCGTCGCTTTGACGTGCTTTCTTTTGGTTCCCGCTTCTTTCTCTAGACGCGCCTATCACATATACGCATAAGGTATCTTGAATTTATCCACCGTTAAAAAGGTTATTAAAGAGCGACTCTTTTTGTTTTGTTTTTTCTTCTTCAGATTTGTTACCTTTATTCTTAAGCTTTGTAGAGTGCATAGGATTAAAGATGATGGAAAAATTGTCAAATGGAGTAAGAGATAACAATGGCAATATTGTTTCTCCTTCAGCTCCGGCTCCTCTTAAACAACCTTTTGTGATCGGTAATTATATATATATATATATATTATTTTTTTTTCTTAAAAAATGTGGATTTTCCATAGTGATCTGATCTATTAGGCGTTGCCGGTGGAACGGCCTCCGGGAAGACGACGGTGTGCAATATGATAATGTCTCAGTTACACGATCAACGTGTTGTGCTTGTAAACCAAGTAATTATATTTTCATCGAAAATCCTTACCTATCACAAAAATAACAAATATGGTGTTTGCAGGATTCCTTTTATCATTCGCTTAGCGATGAAAAATTGAACAAGGTTCACGAGTATAATTTCGATCATCCTGGTAGGTAACAAAATCAAATCGGTTTCTTCAGTTCTCTCCAACTTACACATTGATCTAATTAGTTTCTCCATTACACAGACGCATTCAATACAGAGGTTTTGCTTTCGTGTATGGAGAAATTACGATCTGGCCACGCGTTAAGCATCCCGAGTTATGATTTCAAAATCCACCAGAGCATAGAATCAGCAAGTAAGGTTAATCCTGGTGATGTAATCATCTTAGAAGGAATCCTTGTTCTTAATGATCCTCGAGTTCGTAACCTTATGAACATGAAAATCTTTGTGGATACAGGTTTGTTTCATATATTTAATTAAGATTTTGACGTTCACATATTAGCTTTAATGTAACTGAGAAGTTGTCCTCACAAAAATTCAGATGCTGATGTAAGGCTCTCAAGAAGGATACAGCGTGATACCGTCGAGAGGGGAAGAAACATCCAAAACGTGCTTGAACAAGTAAGTGAGTGAATCTCATGAAGATATATAATGTCGTTTCTACATTTTTCATTTCATTTGTTTTTTCAGTATACCAAGTTTGTGAAGCCAAGCTTTGATGAATTTATTCAGCCATCGATGAAGTATGCTGATATAATCATTCCTCGAGGAGGAGATAATGATGTTGCGATTGACCTCATTGTCCAACATATTCGTACAAAGCTCTGCCAACACAATCTCTGTAAGATTTACTCAAACATCTTCATTATATCTTCTACCTTCCAGATCAAAGGAATGCACACTCTTATCCGCGACGTTAACACATCCAAGCATGATTTTGTCTTCTACGCTGACCGATTGATTCGACTGGTAAATCATACTCTCTCTATATTTTCTTACAGTTTTCACACATTTTAATAAAATACATTACTTATTCATAATAAATCCATTATACATAGATGTGCAAAATTTACTTTAACATCTTCAAATGCTTGGTGCATTTTAGGAATTTTTCCTAGTCTTTTGTATCCGTTTGTAGACGATGATGTTATCTAATAAAGTTTAAATTGCCGGAAAAATAAAATATTTTTTTTTTTATAAATTTAAACCAATAGTATTTCAACAAATCCAACAATTTTAATCAATGTTTATTGAAATCTACAATTTCCCAATAAATATTATATAGAAAATTGAAAAAATCTATCCTTTTAAAAATAAATATAAACATATTTCTTTTAAAATCGGATGGAGTAACATTAAACGTCTGACATAAAAATGACCAAAATCAAAATTTGAAGTTGTATATGCTTTTTTAAGGTCGTGGAACATGGACTTGGACATCTTCCTTTCACAGAGAAACAAATTACTACTCCAACAGGTAAATGAACTATCAAGAAATTCAAGCAAAGGTGAAGATTAAACGTTGTTTAACAGGGTCAGTTTACACTGGAGTTGACTTCTGCAAGAGATTGTGTGGTGTCTCAGTGATCAGAAGGTATCTTATATATACTTTTGTTTTGTTTTGGGGTTTGTGTCTATATATGCTTCTTAGCTTTATGTGTTTTGGTACTTATAGTGGAGAAAGCATGGAAAATGCATTAAGAGCTTGCTGTAACGGAATTAAGATTGGTAAAATCCTCATTCACAGAGAGGGTAACGATGGTCGTCAGGTCTGACTCCATTGCTTTAGTAAAACGTTTTTCTCACAGCTCAACGGTTTCTCATTTGAGTGATGTTTCTTGCAGTTAATTTATGAGAAGTTACCAAAAGATATCTCAAGCCGAAATGTCTTCCTTCTTGACCCTGTTCTAGCTTCAGGTTCGTAATAACCCTAAACAATGTCTACATTTTTGGGGGTAGTTGTTGCATAAATGACTAATCTTTTAAGTACAGGAAACTCTGCAGTGAAAGCTATATCTTTGCTTATAAGCAAGGGAGTCCCAGAATCACATATCATCTTTCTCAATCTAATAGCTGTAAAGACCAACCAACCAAAAATAAACATCTTTTGATTTGCATAAAGTATCAATGGTTTTTTACTAACATTATAAAAAAAACCCACAGGCACCTCAAGGTATTCACGCGATATGCAAGAAATATCCAATGGTAAAGATTGTGACTTCAGAAATAGATGCCTCTCTCAATGAAGACTCCCGAGTGATTCCAGGCATGGGAGAATTTGCAGACCGTTACTTTGGTACATACACTCGAAAGAATCAATCTGCTCTAAAGATAAGTTAAAAGGATGTGCTTTATTCTATCGTCCTCAATTAATAACCAATCAAAGCCATATACAAACTTTAATAACCTTCTCACTCATTCTCTATCTTCATTCTTCTCGTTTATCTCCAGTTTTCTATATAGCATTATGTTTATACCTGCCATACTGTTATTGATATATTTTTTGAATTGCAGAATTGAAACCGTATAAGAGACTATGATTTCGTGATGATACATTGTTAGTCAATTTCGATTATAAGAAACCTAATAAACTCATTCCTCTGTCTGTCAAACCAATATTAACTTTTTACTAAGCCAAGAAAATCCAAACACAAGTTCACATTTAGTCTTAGATAGCCCTTTGTTTGTACGCCATAGATTTGATCGAGATCTTCTCTGTGTGTTCAGTTTCTACCTAAGCGTACATTCGTAGTCATTGTGTCTTCGTTGTCTTCCCACAGCTGTGGAAACATTTTTGGTGTCATGGTTTGGTATTGCCTGGAGATAAGTCTTAATCCAGTAGAAAACTGCAATGCTCGGTAAACACAATACTTTTGATTTCACTAGAAACAACCAAAATTTTTTGGCAAAAGTTTTTACTTGATCCTATTTCAGGTTTTGACGCGGTTAACTCAACATTTTTTTTTAATCACTGGAGGGTAGAACATTTTCAATAAACCCGATATTACCCCTACCTTATGAATAAACAAATGTTAGGAAAAAAAATTAAATAGAGTAGAGAGAAAAAATTACTTCTTATTTACGTAAATGCCATTGCGTTTGTTGGGTGCAAAAAAAAATCTACGAGCTTTTGTTATTCAAATTTGTTTGTGTTGCAGATTTTTTTTGCAAATTTGTTTATCTATTTGGCCGCAAATTTTTACGTCACTCCATATCACTGCATAATTTTTTTTTCCGCAGATTTTTGGTCGCAGATTTTTCATTTACATTGCAGATTTGTTCTTGTATATTTTTACTGACATAGCAGATTTAATTTCATTGCATATATCTTTACATTACAAATTTGTTTCTTAAACTGGAGATTTATTTTTTATCGTCGTAGACTTGTATATATTGCAGATTTGTTTTTTCATTACAGATTTTTTTTTTGACTGCATACTTTTTTTTTGTCGTCACGGAGTTATCAGTTTTCAAAATTGCTAGAATAACCCATTTGGCCGCAGTTTTATATTAAATCGGCATTGGCCGCAGTTTTGTTGAACACGTTATCTCATATTTATTTTCTTACTCATATGATCCTCATGTTACCCCATATTTTTTTTGCCGCATATGTTTTCTAAATCCTTTGATTGCAGATTTTTGAAAATCTGCGGTGATTGTATGCAGATTTTCAAAAACCGTGGTAGATTTTTTTGCTTGGTAAATTAGATGATGTCTTTTTGCTGTTTATAGTACGCACAATGTAGATCTTAATTTCCTGTACATCTTCATCGTCGACATCTTCAATTTCCTAAACTACCAGTTGACATCTCCAATCTTACATCTTCAATTTTTTTAATTTCAAACGTTAATTGAAAAGAAGAAATGCTAATGTTGAAACAACTCTTGTTTGTGGGAAATAGACGCTTGGTAATGGGAAGAAATTGTTCGATGTCGAAAGCGATTGAGGTTCTAGATCACTTTTAGCAGAAGTGAAGATGACTTTCGAGGAATTGGTGGATATGGTACTCGAAGACAACCAAATAGAGAGGAGCCTTTACGATGTGGATTTGAGTTACATGTTACCTAATAAGGTTTTGAGCTGCTTACCTCCGGATTAACCTCCTATGCATGTAACAAATACAAGACAATTGAGAACATTTCTTTGTCAACCGAACAAAGAATCCGTTCGTCTCTGTGTTGAGATAAAACCTACGAGTTCACAAAAATTGGCGGGTGTAGCTAAGGAGGAACCGAAAAAGAGAATTCCTGCTAATGAGAAAGTCATTGTATGGATCCTTGTTGATCCTTGTTGTGTGGAGGAATCCATTGATCAATAGGATCATTGCACAAGTGTTTGATTAGTCCGTAGATCAACCATGAAGTTCATCATCATTTCGACTTCATCCATCTTCCATCTTCACCATCTATACGGCGAATCAAAGGGCTTTTCCGCAATCCTTTGTGTGTCATTCGACCCACTAATATCTATCTTTGTTTTTATTTATGTTTTTAAGCCATCTTCGGAGTAGGCCCTTGAGGAAATTCATATTATTTAGTATCAAAGCAGACTATGTATGGTGAAAATAACTTGGATTTGAGGATAAATTCATTTAAAGGGATAGGGGATGATGTAACCGGATTAGCTTTCTCGGCTAGGTTATGTGCACTTAAAATATCGCATGTTTTCATGCATTTTCTGTATGATTTTGGACTCAAACACCTCACAAGAGTTGTAGATTTTTGAATTAGCTTTCCAACGATTCCAGAATCACAAGAATTGGTCTTATAGTAAAAGAGTTACATGCATTAAGATGGAGACATGTCTAACTTATCGGGCAGAATATTTGTGCTCAAAGATGGCGAGTTTTGAATTCTTTACCTTAGGAATTTGGGCTTTAGCTCTTCATTAAGGTCCAAGCCCTTGAAGTTAGCTTTCTAAAAATCCCAAGTTCATCATGATAACCCAAGTGGTTCATCCACTACGTTCATTTGAAGATAAAGAGTCATAGAAGACCAAGAGTTGGATTAAAGAGTCAAAGTCTTCTCTTTTGAGTCTTGTACGAAAATTAATAATGTAATTGTGTCTCTTTGTTTTATTTCCCTATTTAAATGGCTTGTAACTCAATATAATATTCATTCAATTTTTATCTATGAGTTTTTAAAGATTTGGATCCCTTGTTCTTCCGAACACTGCGTCCCGGGAGTTGATGTCTCCAATGGTTTATCTTTCCTAGTTGACCCTTGTGTTGTGGAGAAATCCCACGATCAATAGGACCATCTCAAATTTTTTTGATAAATCCATAGATCAACACTAAAGTTCATCATCATTTCAACTTCATACACCTTCAATCGTCACCATATATCTGGCGAGTCAAATGGCTTCTCCGCAACCCTTCTTTGTGCCATTCGATCCACTAATATCTATCTTTGTTTTTATTTCTATTTTAATCCACATTCGTAATAAGTCCTCGAGGAAAATCATATTATTTTGTATCAAATCAGACTATGGGAGGTGAAAATAACTTGGATTTGAGGACAAATCCATTTAAAGGGAGAGGCGATGATGTAACCCGAATTAACTTTCTCGGTTAGGTTATGTGCACTTACAATATTGTATGTTTTCATGCATTTTTGTTATGATTTTTGACTCAAAATCTTAACAAGAGTTGTAGGTTTTTTAAGTATCTTTCCAAGTAGTCATGAATCACAAGAAATGGCCTTGCGGTTAAAGAGTTATGTGAATTACAATGGAGACATGTCTAACTTCTCGGGCATAATATTTGTGCTCAAATATGGCGAGTTTTAAAATCCATCTCAATATTGTTTGATAAATCCATATATCAACACTAAAGTTCATCATCATTTCGACTTCATACACCTTCAATCGTCACCATATATCCGGCGAGTCAAATGGATTTTCCGCAACCCTTTGTGTGCCATTCGATCCACTAATATCTATCTTTGTTTTTATTTCTATTTTAATCCACCTTCGGAATAGGTTCTCGAGGAAAGTCCTATTATTTTGTATCAAATCAGGCTCTGGGAGGTGAAAATAACTTGGATTTGAGGACAAATCCATTTAAAGGGAGAGGGGATGATGTAACCCGAATTAACTTTCTCGGTTAGGTTATGTGCACTTACAATATTGCATGTTTTCATGCATTTTTGTTATGACTTTTTAACTCAAAATCTTCACAAGAGTTGTAAGTTTTTTAAGTTTCTTTCCAAGTAGTCCTGAATCACAAGAAATAGTCTTGCGGTTAAAGAGTTATGTGAATTACAAAGGAGACATGTCTAACTTCTCGGGCATAATATTTGTGCTGAAAGATGGCGAGTTTTAAAATCTTTATTTAGGAGTTTGGGATTTATCTCTTCATTAAAGCTTAACCCCTTGAAGTTATCTTTCTAAAAATCCTGAGTTCATCATGATATCCCAAGTGGTTCATCATGTACGTTCATTTGAAGATAAAGAGTCATAGAAGACCAAAAGTTGGGTCAAAGAGTCAAAGTCTTCTCTCTTGAGTCTTGTACGAAAATTAATAATGTAATTGTGTCTCTTTATTTTATTTCTCTATTTAAATGGCTTATAACTCAATATAATATTCATTCAATTTTTATCTATGAGTTTTTAAAGATTTGGATCCCTTGTTCTTCCGAACACTGCGTCCCGGGAGTTGATGTCTCCAATGGTTTATCTTTCCTAGTTGACCCTTGTGTTGTGGAGAAATCCCACGATCAATAGGACCATCTCAAAATTGTTTGATAAATCCATAGATCAACACTAAAGTTCATCATCATTTCGACTTCATACACCTTCAATCGTTACCATATATCTGGCGAGTCAAATGGCTTTTCCGCAACCCTTTGTGTGCCGTTCGATCCACTAATATCTATCTTTGTTTTTATTTCTATTTTAAGTCACCTTCGGAATAGGTCCTCGAGGAAAGTCCTACTATTTTGTATCAAATCAGACTCTGGGAGGTGAAAATAACTTGGATTTGAGGACAAATCCATTTAAAGGGAGAGGGGATGATGTAACCCGAATTAACTTTTTCGGTTAGGTTCAATGCACTTACATTATTGCATGTTTTCATGCATTTTCGTTATTATTTTGGACTCAAACTCTGCACAAAAGTTGTAGGTTTTTGAATTAGATTTCCAACGAGTCTAGAATCACAAGAAATGGCTCCATGGTCAAAGAGTTACGTCCATTACAATGGAGATATGTCTGACTTCTCGAGCAAATATATGTTTCTCGAAGATGGCGAGTTTTAAAGTCTTTAACTTAGGAACTTGGGCTTGAGCTCTTTACTAAAGTTCAAGACCTTAAAGTTAGCTTTCTTAAAAGCTTGAGTTCATCACGATATCCCAAGTGGTTCATCTTGTACGTTCATTTGAAGATAAAAAGTCATAGAAGACCAATAGTTGGGCCAAAGAGTCAAAATCTTCTCTCTTGAGTCTTCTCTCATTTGCCTATTTAAATAGCTTGTAACTCAATGTAATATTCATCCAATTTTTATCAATGAAAATTTTCATATTTGGATCATTGTTCTTCGGAACATTGCATCCCGAGAGTTGATGTTTCCAATAGGTTATCTTTCCTAGTTGATCCTTGTGTTGTGGAGGAATCCCACGATCCATAGGAGCATTGCAATTTTTTTTGATCAATCCCTAGATCAACACTAAAGTTCATCATCATTTCGACTTCATCCACCATCACCGTCACCATCTATCCGGCGACTCAAAGGGCTTTTCGGCAACCCATTGTGTGCCATACGATCCACTAATATCTATCTTTGTTTTTATTTATGTTTTTAACCCACCTTCAGAGTAGGTCCTTGAGAAATTCCTATTATTTGGTATCAAAGAAGACTATGGAAGGTGAAAATAACTTGGATTTGAGGGCAAATCCATTTAAAGTGTGAGGGGATGATGTATCCCAGATTAGATTTCTCGGCTAGGTTATGTGCACTTAAAATATCACATGTTTTCATGCATTTTCGGTATGTTTTTGAACTCAAACTCTTCACAAGAGTTGTAGGGTTTTGAATTATTTTTCTAACGATTCTAGAATCACAAGAAATGACCTCATGGTTAGAGTTACGTGCATTACAATAGAAAAATGTCTAACTTCTCGAGCAAATATTTTTTTTTCAAAGATGGCTAGTTTTAAAGTCTTTAATTTAGGAACTTGGGCTTGAGCTCTAATGTTCAAGCCCTTGAAGTTAGCTTTCTAAATAGCTTGAGTTCATCAAGATATCCCAAGTGGTTCATCCTGTAAGTTCATTTGAAGATAAAGAGTCATAGAAGACCAAGAGTTGGGCCAAAGAGTCAAAGTCTTCTATCTTGAGTATTGTATGAAAATTAATGATGTAATTGTGTCTCTTTGTCTCACTTGCCTATTTAAACGGCCTGTAACTCAATGTAGTATTCATCCAATTTTTATCAATGAATTTTTAAAGATTTGGATCCCTTGTTCTTCGGAACACTGTGTCCCGGGAGTTGATGTCTCCAATTGGTTATCTTTCCTAGTTGAACTTTGTGTTGTGGGTGAATCCCACGATCCGTATGAGCATTGCAAAACTGTTTGATCAGTCCATAGATCAACACTGAAGATCATCATCATTTCGTCTTCATCCAACTTCCATCGTCACCATCTATCCGTCGAATCAAAGGATTTTTCGGCAACACTTTGTGTGCCATTGGATCCACTAATATCTATCTTTAATTTTATTTTTGTTTTTAATCCACCTTCGGAGTAGGTCCTCGAGGAAAGTCCTATTATTTGGTATCAAAGATGACTCTGGGAGGTGAAAATAACTTGGATTTGAGGGCAAATCCATTTAAAGGGTGAGGTGATGATGTATCCCGGATTAGATTTCTCGGCTAGGTTATGTGCACTTAAAATATCGCATGTTTTCATGCATTGTTGTTATGATTTTGGACTCAAACTCTTCACAAGAGTTGTAGTATTTTTAATTATCTTTCGAAATAGTCCATAATCACAAGTAATGACCGTATGGTTAAAGAGTTACGTGCATTACAATGGAGACATGTCTAACTTATGGGGCAGAATATATTGTGTCTCAAATATAGTGAGTTTTAAAGTATTTACCTTAGAAATTTGGGCTTGATCTCTTTATCAAAGTTGAAGCCCTTAAAGTTATCTTTCTAAAAAGCTCGAGATCATCACGATATCTCAAGTGGTTCATCCTATGCGTTTATTTGAAGATACATAGTCATAGAAGACTAAAAGTTGGGTCAAAGAGTCAAAGTCTTCTCTCTTAAGTCTTGTAAGAAAATTAATGATGTAATTGCGTCATTTTGTCTTATTACCTATTTAAATGGATTGTAACTCAATGTAATATTCATCTAATTTTTATCTATGAATTTTTACATATTTGGATCCCTTGTTCTTCGGAACACTGCGTCCCGGTAGTTGATGTCTCTAATAGGTTATCTTTCCTAGTTGATCCTTGTGGTGTGGAGGAATCCCACGATCAATAGAAGCATTGCAAAAGTGTTTGATCAGTCGATAGATCAACATTGAAGTTCATCATCATTTTGACTTCATCCACCTTCCATCGTCACCATCTATCCGGCGAATCAAAGGACGTTTCGGCAATACTTTCTGTGTCATTCGATCCACTAATATCTATCTTTGTTTTTATTTCTGTTTTTAAGCCACCTTCATGTTGAGACTTGGAAAGTCTACCCAAGCTAAATTATCGGATCGTAAAATAAGGTGAAGTTGTGAGCATGGGCCAAAGACGTGGATTACAAGTTATCGGAACGATCATATAAAGCCATACAGACAATCAGGTCAAAATATGCATGACACAAGCCATCGGGTCATGCACAATATCAATCAATAGTTAAAATAAGCTATGCAGATAGTCGGGTCAGTTCAGGTGAAAATACGCATGATCGAGTCATCGGATCATGCGCATCATCAGAATCGGATCAGAATGAGCCACACAAACATTTGGACCTTATCGGACATGCTTAGGCGTAGATTGGGCTATCGGGGTAATATGGGCTATCGGAACATGGTCTGGTAAACTGATGCGGGAAACTAGGCCAGGAAAGAAGAAGGATGCATATGATCGAGATAGCCTGATGCATATGATCGAGATAGCCCGAGCCATCAATGCGAAGTATCGAAGGAAACCCGAACTAACAATGCGGATGATTGAGCCAGAAGTTGTATATGCGCATGGTTCATCCAAAACATGTGCATAACTCTGAAAATAGGGATTCTCGGCCAAAACTAAGGATCCGACCACTAAACCGGATCCACTCGAGCCATTTGGAGCATAGAAGATTCTAGACCTCATATCATGACCGTTAGATGAAGATTGGCTGAGGATCCTACCGTTGGTTCAAAAACACGCGATAACGGCTAGTGGTCCCAACGTACGGACCGTACACGCGCTAATGTGCTTTATGCTTTTACTTTTTACCATTTTCGATTTGTTTCACTTAGGTAACTTGTTTATTAACTCTTTAGGGCAATCCAAAGATGTTTAAGGATTCCCTATATAAACCATGTAAGAGCCGACTTGTTTGAATGAGTTGGGAGAAATAATCCCTCTTCACTATACTCTCACTCTTAAAATCTCTTAGTCTCTTAGTCTCGAACACTCTCAATCTTCCTTAAGTCTCTCATTCTCCTTCTAATCTCATGAGATAATCTATCAAAACTCAATATGGTATCAGAGCATAAGCTCCTTAACCTCTCAAGCTTCCGCATTATGTGTCCTCTTTGGTTAGTTCTTGTTTTCCAATCGGTTTTACAAAAGTATTAATCGGTAAAAACATTTCTGGTTTTTCTTAAATCGGTTTTTCATATGTTTGAAGCTTAAAGTTTCAATCTTTGTTCCTTTAATCGGTTTAAAAGTATTTAAAACATGTTTTGAAGCTAAAAAGCTTATGTCTTTAAGGGTTTTATTCGGTTTTAAGGTAAGTGGAAAAAACCAAGTTCGGTAGAAACTTTGCTCTTATGAGTAGAAGTAAAATAACTTGTTGAATCCATTTCATCACTTCTAGAGGGACAAAAACCCTCTCCTAAATCTAAGAAAGATCCATGACTTCTTGGCTTTCATAAGCCTAAGGGTCTTTCGTCTCTATCTTGGTTAAAGTGATCCTTGATCTCTTTGTTATAAATAAAACATAAGAGTTCATATTGAATCAGAATGAGAAAAGGAAGAGAACCATGTTTCTTTACTCTTATGAGTTTAAGAAAATGTTGTTTCCGAGTTCCTTAAGGGTCAAAAACCTTTGTTTTTATGCGGTTTTGAGAACCATGTCTTCTTCACTTTTATAAGTTTAAAGAAGCATGTTGAATCCATCCGTTCCAAGGAAAGTGAACCATATTCTTTGGAAATCAAAAGTGTTCCAAAGAATATGTTGAATCCGATCTCCTTCTTAAAAGAGAACCATGAACACTTCACTCTCATAAGTGCTAGTGCCATGTTGAATCCAATAAGAAGAATGAACCCAACATCAAGGGAGAACCATTAAGAGGATGATGAATCCGAGTTGATTTAGGGAACATTCTCAAGTTTCAAACAAAAAGACAATGACCAAGAACATTCAAGCAAGCTTGAAAATTGCGATCCTTAAAGGATAGTGACCCGAGCTGCTCCAAAGTAGCTTGTTGACTCCAACATCCTCTGTTGTATTCGGTTTTAAATTCAAAATCTCAAGAGGGTTGGCCTCTGATTTTAAGTTTTTCTTTAAGATTGAAGACGAGACATGCTAGGTCAAGTTGCTCTTCGAACTATGCTTTTGTCTCGCTCAAATGTTGACTAAAAGTTGTTAAACCATACTTAGTCTAGTACTAGCCAAGTTGCTCTTCGTCCTTTGCAGACTTGTTGATAAGCCGAGTTAAGAAAAGGTCAAGTTGCTTTTCGGCCTTGATCTTAGTCTCGGTGTTTGAAAAGTGATCCAACCAAGTTTCTCTTTGGTTGGCCTTAACAATTTGACTTAGAGTCTTGGTTAAAGGATCCTCGATCTAGTCATATTGAAAAAATTGTAGAATGTGGTTGGACTATGACCAAGTTACTCTTCGGTCTTAGTCTCAACCAAAATCAAGATTTTATGCTAAGTTACTATTTGGCTAAAGTAGAACCGAGTCAAAAGAAAGGCTAAGTTACTCTTTGGACCTTACTTTTCTCGGCTAAATTGACAAGGCCTGGTAGTTTATGGCCTAAAAGTTGTTGAAAACAATGCATTGAGCATTGTCCTAAAAGGTGGTAAGACCAAGACAAACTTCGGCCAAGTTACTCTTTGGCCTTAGAATGAGTCTCGGCAAAATTCAAATCCATTGGCCAAGTTTCTCTTCGGCCAAGTGGAATAAGAGTCAAATCTCTAAAAGTGGTTTCAGCCTTGTACATCAAGCCTAAGTTTTGATCAAAATTGCCTCGGCTTAGGACTTGGACCTTGGCCATTTCAAAATTTCCTTCCATTGTGATTGGTTCCTTTTCAAATAATTTTCAAAACAAAACCGTGAGAGCCAAGGATAATAAAGAATTAAACTCTTTGGTCCTTGATGAATCCCAAACACTTGGAATTATTTCTTTAAATTCTAATGTGTGAGAACCAATGATAATAAAGGACAATTCCTTTGGTCTTTGATGGATCCAAACATTTAGAAAAGTGTCTCAAATTGTTTCTTTTTTATGGTTGTGAACATTGAACAAGTGTTCCTAATGGATCCAATACCCTTACATAACTCTTGGATATAACCCATAATGATTTTTCTACTCTCTTGAAAGTCTCATAAACTAAGACTAACTAATTTCTCTTTAATTTTACTCCATGTAGGAAACTTTAAAGTGAGGGGGAGTTCGATCAAGAACCATTAATCTCACCTTACGACGCCTATCTGGCCGAAGTGTATCAAAAGGTGAATCACCATTATTCCTAAACTCCAAAACATTCTTTACTCTATGCTTTGCTTATATTAAGGCTCCTATAGAGTTTAAATTGTCTTGATATGTTTGCTTGGCTGGCTGTTCTCTTTTATCATTATGGTTACAATTGGGTATGCATGTTTAATCATGTTTTCTCTAAATTTCTCTAGAATTGATTAAATTTCAGTCTAGGAATAACTTAAGATGATTGTGTAGCTTTCTTGATGCCTAAGTTTAGTTCTAGGCTTTCATAATTAATGAGCTTTCACAATCTCATATATTTACTCACTTCTTGTTTCGCTAAAATGGCTTATGTGGGTGTATGAATTGTTTGCAAAAGGCTACTCTTAAGTGCTTAGTCATTATTGGTTTAGGAAATATATTCTTCCCGCCTAAGTTGCTTCCCTTTGCAATTAATCTCATATAACCTATTTGATGGATATTCACATCATTTACTAAATTATATCTTGTTGCTTGATGTGTAGATAAGTATCCACCTTGACCATGAAGGGGGGGGGGACAAAACAAGAACACTCATGATCAAGGTATATATGATAAAGACAAAAATGTCTTGGGTAAATCGAGCCGAATAAATCAGATAAAAGCATCGGATAAAAGTGGCTCAAGAAGCCAAAAGCCAAGTCCAAAAGATAAAGTGTCTCGGATAAAGGCGGCTCAAGAAGCTAGAAAAGTAGACTCATGAAGTCCCGAGGTATTGGCAAAGTCCTAGGAAGAGACCTCCAAAACTTCATCTTGAAATATTTCGGGCCAAGTGGCGTGTTCTAAAAGGTACCGGGCCATTTTTTTGTGCATCATTGAGCTAATTCATCCAAGTTGCATGATCATCATGCTATCGGGCCAAGAAGAACATACCATCAAGTTATCGAGCCAAGAAATGTGCATTACCGGGTTACTTGGCTAAGTATGCACATCATTAAGCTATCGGGCCTAATTTGTGTTCCATCGAGCCATCATGCCAAGTTGGACGCATCACTGGGCTATTGGGCCAAATTTCATTCCATCGAGCCATCAGGACAAGTTGGACGCATCATTGAGCTATCGGGCCAAACTCCATTTTCCATCAAGCCATCAAGTCGAGTTCGGATATGAGTAATATGGGCTATCAGGACCATGCGCAGGATCAGGAAGATGGCCTGGATCAGCAATAATAAAGAAATGCACATGACTCCAATAAAGGATGCATAAATTTTTGATCAATGGAACTCTCAGCCAATTTCAATGGTCCATTCACCAAATTCAAAGGTACCAGGACTATTTTGAAAGAAGAAAAGCCTAGAAGAAGAATTAGAGCCGACATACATTCTTTGGACGAGCCGGACCTACTCATAAAGTAAACCATGCGCATAAACTAGCCAAATATGCGCATGACACCCAAAAATCATCGAGAAACTTCAGATATCGGGATACTCGACCATAACCAAGGGTATATCAACCAAATCAAATATACTCGAGCTATTTAAAGTAGGAAGATTCTTGAAGAGAATTTATAGGCTTGGGATAAGTTTTGGACGAGCATCCCACTCTTGGTATGAAGGATGATCACATCACATGATCAAAATGGAATTAAAGGCTCATGAAGCCAAAGTCAGTCTCAAGAAAGTGAAGATAATAAGGAAGAGCCAAGATCAAATCCACAAAGGACTTGGCCAAATGGAAGATCCCCTAACCATAAGTCTATACTGTTTTTCCCTTAGTGGAGATTTTATCCCATGAGGTTTTATTCACTAAGGTTTTTAATGAGGTAAAACTTTATGGTTCCAATTGAGATCCTTTCATTAAGGTCAAAATTGAGGGGGAGTATTGAAGTTGGACCTACCAACTACATTCAAGAAGTATACTTCCCTACCCATGGAGCCTTGTACTCTTTTTTCCTTTAGGGCGTTTTATCCCAAGTGGTTTTCTCTCTAAAGGTTTTAATGAGGCTTTGATTTCACAGATCCAAGTTTAACCATTCATCACGGTTAAACTTGAGGGGGAGTGTTGAGACTTGGAAAGTCTACCCAAGCTAAAGTATCAGATCGTAAAATAAGGTGAAATTGTGAGCATGGGACAAAGACATGGATTACAAGTTATCGGAACGAGCATATCAAGCCATACAGACTATCGGGTCAAAATATGCATGACACGAGCCATCGGGTCGTGCAAAATATCGGACATCGGTTAAAATAAGCTATGCAGACAGTCGAGTCAGTTCAGGTGAAAATACGCATGATCGAGTCATCGGATCATGCGCATCATCAGGATCGGATTAGAATGAGCACATGAAAATTTGGACCTTATCGGACATGCTTAGGCGTAGATCGGACTATCAGGGTAATATGGGCTATCAGAACATGGTCTGGTAAACTGATGCGGGAAACTAGGCCAGGAACGAAGAAGGATGCATATGATCGAGATAGCCCGAGCCAACAATGAGAAGTATCAAAGGACACCCGAATTGACAATGCGGATGATCGAGCCAGAAGTTGTATATGCGCATGGTTCATCCTAAACATGCGCATAACTCTGAAGATATGGATTCTCGGCCAAAACTAAGGATTCGACCACCAAATCGGATCCACTCGAGCCATTTGGAGCATAGAAGATTCTAGACCTCATATCATGACCGTTATATGAAGATTGGCCGAGGATCCTACCGTTGGTTCAAAAACATGCGGTAACGGCTAGTGGTCCCAACGTACGGACCGTACACGTGCTAATGTGCTTTAAGATTTTACTTTTTACCATTTTCGATTTCTTTCACCTAGGTAACTTGTTTATTACCTCTTTATGGAAATCCAAAGATGTTTAAGTATTCCCTATATAAACCATATAAGATCCGACTTGTTTGAATGAGTTGGGAGAAATAATCCCTCTTCACTATACTCTCACTCTTATAATCTCTTAGTCTCTTACTCTAGAACACTCTCAATCTTCCTTCATTCTCCTCCTAATCTCATGAGATAATCTCTCAAAACTCAACACTTCGGAGTAGGTCCTCGAGGAAAGTCCTATTATTTGGTATCAAAGAAGACTATGTAAGGTGAAAATAACTTTGATTTGAGGGCAAATCCATTTAAAGGGTGAGGGGATGATGTATCCCGGATTAGATTTCTCAGCTCGGTTCTGTGTGCTTAAAATATCGCATGTTTTCATGAATTTTAAGTACAATTTTGGACTCAATTTCTTCACAAGAGTTGTAGGTTTTTGAATTAGCTTTCCAACGAGTCCAGAATCACCAGAAATGGCCTTATGGATAAAGAGTTACATGCATTACAATGGAGACATGTCTAAATTCTCGGGCAGAATATATGTGTATCAAAGATGGTGAGTTTTCAAGTCTTTACCTTAGCGATCAAGTTTTGAAGTTTTTTACATATAATTTTTCTTCTGCTTATTGGTTCCATGAAGTGTTCTGAGTCACTAGAACAAACTTTTAGATGTTCCCTATTTTTAAGTTACTCATTTTAACAACAGTCTAAATCACATAGATGGAGAGCAATCAAGTTTTGAAGTTTTATGTATATTGTTTTTCTTGTGCATATTGGTTCCACGAAGTGTTTTGAGTGACTAAAACAAACTTTAAGATGCTCCTTATTTTATGTACGCTTAAAATATCGCATGTTTTCATGCATTTTCGGTACGATTTTGGACTCAAACTCATCACCAAAGTTGTAGGTTTCTGAATTAGCTTTCCAGCGAATCCAGAATCAGAAGAAATGGCCTTATGGTTAAAGATTTACGTGCATTACAATTGAGACATGTCTAACTTCTCGGGAAAAATATATGTATCTCAAAGATGGCTAGTTTTCAAGTCTTTATCTCAGGAATTTGGGCTTATGCTCTGCATCAAAGTTGAAGCTCTTGAAGTTAGCTTTCTAAAAAGCCCAAGTTCATCACGAAATCCCAAGTGATTCATCATGTGCGTTTATTTGAAGATAAATGGTTATAGAAGACCAAACGTTGGGTCAAAGAGTCAAAATCTTCTCTCTTGAGTCTTGTACGAAAATTAATGATGTAATTGTGTCTCTTTGTTTTATGTCCATATTTAAATGGCTTGTAACTCAATGTAATATTCATCAAATTTTTATCTATGAACTTTTAAAGATTTGGATCCCTTGTTCTTCGGAACACTGCGTCCCGGGAGTTGATGTATCCAATAGGTTATCTTTCCTAGTTGATCCTTGTGGTGTGGAGGAATCCCACGATCAATAAGAGCATCGCACAAGTGTTTGATCAGTCCATATATCAACAATGAAGTTCATCATCATTTCGACTACATCCAGCTTCCATCTTCACCATCTATTCGGCGAATCAAATGGCTTTTCAGCAATCCTTTGTCTGCCATTGGATCCACTAATATCTATCTTTGTTTTTATTTCTGTTTTTAAGCCAGCTTCGGAGTAGATCCTTGAGAAAATTCCTATTATTTAGTATCAAATCAGACTCTGAATGGTGCAAATAACTTGGATTTGAAGACAAATCCATTTAAAGAGAGAGGGGATGATGTGACCTGGATTAGCTTTCTCGGCTAGGTTATGTGCGCTTAAAATATCACATGTTTTCTTGCATTTTTGGTACGATTATGGACTCAAACTCTTCTGAAGTGTTGTAGGTTTTTGAATTAGCTTTCCATAGAGTCCAGAATTACAAGAAATGGCCTTATGGTTAAAGAGTTACATGCATTATAATGGAGACATATATAACTTCTCGGACATAATATCTGTGTTTCAATGATGGTGAGTTTTCAAGTCTTTACCTTATGAATTTGGGTTTGAGCTATTCAAACACTTATTAACAAATGATACTACATTCTTGGTTTCACATCTATTAGAAGAAATGATGTTATTTTAATAGTATTAGCATCAATTCAATTAAAATTGATACAAATTACTTTATGATTTGTTTCATTTTTTAAAAAATTAATACAAATTAGTATTATTTGTATTCTTAAAAAATGTAAAATATAAATTCACATCAATTAATAACCTATATATATATATATAATTAACATCAATAAAAAGTTGGTGCTAATATTGTGGATATTAAAAACAATATATATATATATATATATACAAGAATATATTTAATCAATATTTCATTTTACTAAATATATATTGGATATTAATTACTAACTTTATGTTTAATTTAATTTATTCTTTTTGGTTAATGGTAAACATGCATTTGATATTATTGTTTAGCATAATATTTAAAACACATATATATATATATATATATATATATATATATGTTTTTATCAAAAATAATTTTTTATATAAAAAAAATCTTT
>OVBE01002547.1:0-30149 GCA_900406425.1 Iberis pinnata
CCTATTTTGCTTTTGTTCTGACTCAGCCTTTTGAAAAACGAGAAGTGGTTAATGTTTTTCTCTCCGACCTCGTCAACATTAGAATAGAGCTTTGATGGACATCCAGCCATCCCTATATCAAAATATACACCATAAATCAATACGGTACATGCCAACAAATATGCAAAATTTAATAAATCTGCAATGCAATTTACAAAAATCTGCAACGCAAAAAAATAATCGGCATATACCAAAGAAAACTGCAATTCATAATAAAGCAACTCTATTGACAAAATCGCATCAAATTGAAAACATAAATTTGCGGTAGCACATAAATCTCCATTTGATAAATCTGCAATACATAATAAATTTATGCAATGAAACAAAAAAACGGCGAAGAACTGCAAACCTCCGATGTCAAAGCGAAGATGAAAAAAGAGGAAACGTTTGTCGAAGACAAAAAAATCGGCCGGGGGAATATCTAAAAACCCTACAACGAACGGCGAATACGGAGACGAAAATGAGGACGGCGACGCAAATGAAGACGACGAAGACGAACTCCGACAGTAGGTAACGGTGAAGAGGAAGACTGTGATGAGAATGAAGTCGGCGAAAACGGCGATGACAGTTGAAAAACTCAAAAATCGGGAACGACGAAGAACGGAAAAGAAATAAGAATTTGAGGGATTTTAAGTTGATTTAATTATTTTCGGATTTTATGTTGAAATAATAAGTTTCACGATTTTTTGTTGAAAAAATAATTCAAAATGGCAAAATTGTAGTTTCTCCGAAAAGTCTGGTATTTTTGACCTTCTATCCAAAATGTTGGGTTATTCTAGTAAGAGGTGACGTTGAGGGTAAAGTAAGTTATAAACACAAAATGTTGGGTAACTCTGATTAATTTTCTCTATTCTTTTTATATTCGACAGTTTATTGACAAATAGACATTTTCTATAAATAAAATTGCAAAAAGATAATGAAAAGTTATACCAAGCAAATCAATTCTCCACAATAAAATTGATCTATGCAAATGCAACCAAAGTCATACTTAAGTCTACTCTCGAGAATCAAACTCAAATTATGAAACCTTATGCACGTTTTGTCGAGGAGGGAATATTTCTTGTAAGACTCGTAAAAAGTTCTTCAAAGACAATGATGTTAAAATTAAATTATTCAAACCAAACTAGACGTCTGGCTATCTTGTTCACTTATTGCAATGCCTTTAATGGTTCAACGTCAACCTCTCTGCCTTTGACAGATTCACATTTCGTTTATCGGTTTCACTAACCAGAAAATACTATAGGTGTTCCATATTGATTTCTCAGATTTTTTTTTAGATTTTCGTTCTTGAATTGTATTTGTAGCAGTTTTTTTCTTTTGGGAGGGGTAAACTTATTTGTAGCAGTATTTGATGGGTTTTTATTGTTGATATCTGGTGTTTACTAGATTTTAGCCTAATATGCATTAGAAAGAAAACTTGATAAATGAAACGAGTATATAAATTTTACTACCAAAAATAAATATATAATAGTTTATTTCCTAAGAAAGTCGAACTCATAGAATATTGGTAGGTACGTAGTACAAATATTGATAATAAAATTCACATATTTTGATGTTATTTTTATCTACCGACAGAAAATCATATATATTTTGATTCAATTTTCTTATTGTAAAGGATTTTTTTTAAGTGTAATTGCAATGAATAACCTACTTACAACTTAAAATTAAGAAACTAACACTTATTTGTATGTTTCAAATCTCTCTCCACTGACAATCTATAATATATACGTATATACCTCTACAATAATGAACTGTCCACCTAGCTTATTTTAGGTTCACTTTATTGATTTTCCACGTGTGTTATGGGTGGTCTGACTATTATTTTTTGGTAGTCAGATTATTATCTTTACTGTATTCTAATTTTTTTTTATAGGTTTGGAGTTTATATTTTCGGGTTTAGAGTTTACATTTTAGGGTTTAGAGTTTATATTCTGGGGTTTAGATTTTAGATTTTAGAGTTTAAGGTTTATATTTTAGGGTTTAGGATTTGTATTTTGGGTTTAGGGTTTATATTTGGTGTTTAGGGTTTATAATTTATATTTGGGTTTATGGTTATATTGATTACTAATCACTATCCACTATTTTTAAAAATATAAGTCAATTTTTAAAAAATAATAATGTTGTTAGATGTAGAAAAAATATGTCTTTTTAGGTAAATTTTTTTATTTAATTAATTGAATTTAAATGGTTAATTTATAAAAAAGAATTTACAAAGTGAAAATGAATAATTAAAAAAAATACAAAAAAGAGAAAGAGAGGGGTGAAAGAGAGATATGAGTTAGATATTATTGCTCAAAAATCTATTTATACACTATTGATTATTTTATTAATATTGAGTCTATTAATGATTTACTAATAAATTAACCCTTTAAACAATATATGATTTAAATTGCGCCATAGGTAGACGAAGACAGTGGTAGAAAGTTCTGATTTTACTTATGCAATAGTTTATGTGGTTCAGAAAAGCAGATGTCTAATAGCTTGAGGTGATATACGTTTATTCGTTTTCTTATCTTGATGCAGTATCCAACTATATATACAAGATGATGTTCGTTTAATTGAAATTGTGTACTTTAATTGGAAACATCATGTACATAAATCTAAAATGCATCCAAAATAACAAGATATTTTGGATGAGTTTGTATATAGGGCTGAGATCAACCTAAACTCATCAAAAAGTTTCAAGTGTCTAAAATACCATTATTTAGGCCAAAATGCTAAAATATGTTTTCTCGTCAAAAACGCATAAACGTGTTTTCCCACGAAAATCGTGTATACTGGAATATGTGTTTTCCACAAAAATGCATAACCCTGTTTTCTTGCAAAAAATAATAATACAGAAACGTGTATTTCTACAAAAAATGCAAAAACATGTTTCTCGATTTAGACGGATGCCTAAGAAAATCTTTAAGACTATTTAATAAATATATTTTTAAAAATAAAAAGAATATAAACTAATACTTATATTTTAAACCAAGTATATTTTTAATGTCTAAACCTTTTATCTTTATATTGATATATCTTCACATCTTTATAGTATGTTTTAACTGATTATTTAAAACTAATTTTCTTTTAACACCAGAAAATTTATCATATTTCAGTTTTTATCTTCTAAAACTAAAATAGATATTACACAAAGCGCTGCATGAAACCCTAATACCTCTTTTTTCTCTCGTTACACAAGTATCACTCCTTCTTCTTATACTACTAGGACTAGTGGCTAGCAAAGCGCCAGCGCCGATTTCTCCATTTCTTTTCTTTCGAAGTAATGTCTTCTTTTGGTCTTTTTTGGCTTGCAATGAAGGGTTATTCCACAAATATTTGGTTTGTTCTCTCATTCTTTGAGGTAGGGAGGGTGGTGTTGGCCACCATCGTGGTGGAAACGTCAGACTTCTAGTCGACGGTGTGGCTTGTTCCGCGAAATCTTCTTCGATGGGTCGGTAGTAATTCTCTCTCTCTCTCTCTCTCTCTCTCTCTCTCTCTCTCTCTCTCTCTCTCTGTCTGTCTNCTCTCTCTCTCTGCGATTGTAGCTTTCGGCTCCTCTATGTCCTATGCAATGGTTTTTTTCCAGCATCTCCCTTTTCGCTTCAAGTTTGTATATGTTGTGTTAATATTTTCAAAATCTATCGATCAACATTTTAAATATTTATTTACTTCATAAATAAAATATTTTAAAAAACATGGATTAGTAATATCTGCACACACAAAAATGCAAATATTTAAAATAAAAAATTTAGGATATAACATTTATCAAGAAACTATAACACCTATATATATATATATATATATCATTAAAATTTGCAAATAAATTTTCTGATGAAATTAATGAGAAATCGACTACTATGATTTTTAGGAAATATAAATTATATATATGATGTATGACCTAACATACGCAAAATTATTCAACCATTGTTTTAGAAATTACAGAATAATTTTATACCATGGTATAGATTGCGTATTAATATAGTCCAAGATATTAAGAAAAACGTTATCACTTTACCATGTTTAGTTATACCACAACTTGATGCGTTCATGATAGAGGAACATATGCATCAAAAGTAGGTTATGAGAAATCCTTAAGAAAACAGTAATAGAGTCTACCAAGAGTCTACACAAAAGTCTACTCAAGAGTCTATCGTATGATTTCATTCATGAGTTGTTAAGATCCCACAAAATTAGTGTACAGCAAAAAAATGTTTTATCGATCAGAAATTGCATTTCTAAATTTCAAAATGATTTATTGTTATTATGTGTTGATTGTAAGTTTGGAAAGGAGATTTTACAAAAAGATGTTAAGACTTTGGTTTCCAAACAAATATTTGCAAGATGACAAACAATATTGTTTGTTTATGCTTTTAATATACAATATATAAAAATAAAAATATTTGTTAATCTAATGTTCTAATAAGAGATTATTTAAAAGGAAAAATTCAAGAATATAAAAAATGAGTGAGCAAAAGAAACCTATGTCTACATCATATTACATTTAGATTCTACCACAATTACAAAGAAAACCAATAATTGATTTTTTGCCTTAGTCGAATTCCCGCCGTTTTCATATACAAAATTTGTTACACCTGAACCTTTAAATATAACCACTTCCCCCTCCTTTCAAAAACCCATTAACCAAAATCATCATATATCCACAAGCTGCAACGCAACACCTCAAACCAACCTCGATTACTAAACCAATATCTCTCAAAGACCTAAAAAATTTTACTAACCGATTATTTTATGAGGATAGCTAATACATTACCAATAACCTTACCAAAACCATACATTTTAAGATTTTATCCTAGTAGATACCAAATCAGTTGAAATTACACATCACCCTGATAAAGTAAATCCAAACTTCATTTCTTTATTCTTTTGCAAAATATTCAAGGTTTTAAATTCCCAAGACCTTTGTTATATTAACACTCATACCCTAAAGGAGTTTTCTAGCCCTAATTAAACATTAAATGCCTTACCTATATATTAACACAACACTTTCCTTTATACTTTTTGCTCACACACATTTCAAAGTTCATGGTTTTTTTCTTTGACTTTCACTGTCCCAAAACAACACTAGACTGGTTCTATAAATGGTGATACTTTTTAGGACCATGCGATCAAATTCATCCACCATATATACTAAAAGTATATTACCCTACTACACCAAACACAAAAATGCAAACCTATAGACCCTCTACCAAAAATAGTGATTTATATTGATATGGGGATACACTGAATCCTATCATAGCATTTTGACACAATTACATTTTACCCAATTTTTCTTACTCGTTAGTCCAAGAATATCATGTAAAATTGTGGGAAAAATATAATTTGGACAGTTGTTCTGTTACAAACTCAGTAAAATGGGTACAAACACATACCTGATTTAAATAGTCCATAGCTACAGTAAGAAAAAAAAATCCCTAAAATCGCAAAAACCAAAACCAGTAAGTCCAACAGGATTATCAGTTCATCCTCGGGATTAAAGGAAAAAGTAAATGAATAACTCAAGAAAATTATAGAGGCCATTACTATGCAAATTTCCTCATCCAACGAAGATATTCAAGATATAACGAATGACAAAGATCCATAGGGACAACAATTCTAACAAGACTCTTTTTAACTTTAAGTTATATAAATAATGTATGTACACATGAGAAAATATGAATAAATACTAATATGAAAAAACAATAGAAAACAAGATTTAGTTTGCAAGAGAAAAACTTCAAGATTAATACTCTATTCCAAAGTTCTAAACACCATCAAGAAAATAATTCAACATCAAGATTCTATTCTCAAGTTCCAAAATACCAGTAAGAAAAGATTTCAATGTCAAGTCTCTATGACAACATGTTTTCAAGTTTCAACATACACTCAAAACTTCTTGAAAAAATCATCAATAATATTAAGTTGAAAACTCTATGACAACAAACTCTCAAGTTCTAATACCAATCAAATGAAGATAAATTTATCAACATAAAGACAACAATCATCTCAATAAAATATCCAAGAATTATAAAGAAAAAATCATCTATCACAACAACGTAACTCAATAACAAAATAATCAAGATTACTCATCACACCAACTCTTACTTTTAAGACACTTCAACCTTTATGCAATTACTTTTCTAAAACATATTTGTATAAATAAATAAAATAAAAACATAAGAGAAGACATAATGTGATTTTGAGTGAGAATTTATTTTGAAATTTCATGCACTTTTACCTCTAAGTTTCCATCGTTATAGTTCATACATTCAAATCTTATGTTTAAACTAATTCTAATAAAGTAAATTGTAATCATATCAAAATTTTTTACTATCTTATAATTGTAATCTTTAAAAAAATCAAGTAAAATTTTAGATATTTCAAGTGTTTATATACAACTATCTAGTCATTCCATAACATGGGTTTCAGAGGTTTCATATAAGTGTTTCAAAAGGGATAAATTTTCTTGGATCAATCCAACCCAAACCAATCCATATATCCAAATGGGTTCAAGTTTTGCATCTAATAGGTTTGTGAATCTAAGGGGTTGATTAATTATTATTGAGGTAGGTCAAAATGGATTGGGTTAAACGGATTAGTGGGTTATACATAACCAAATTAACATAATTTAAAATAAAATTTTGTAAAATTCAATTTATGAAAATTAGTATAAGAAATTCACTCGACACTTTTTTCTAACGCTACTTTTTTACTTTATTTCAAGCTCTCAACGTTGATAGAAAAAATCTGTAGTTGTTGATTTCTATAATCATTTGCTCCATGCTCTCATGCATCCATAAAACATATAAGTTCTTAACCATGTTCATATTACTTTGTACGTAAGACTGATTAGTGTAATGTTAGAAACTCATAAATTGTTTTGTATGGAATTGTTGTTTATCATTATTTGTATATTGTTCTTGGTTGGTTTTGTAATCTTTGATTCCCTTAAATTAAAATTTTATTTTTTTCTCGAGTATATCAAAAATTCAATTCATGAGTCTTGTACATCAAAATGTGAAGTCCCAAACAGTATAGTTCCATGTTCTCGTTAAGATACAAAAATATATAAATGTTTTGTTGTTTTTATATATGTATCAAAAGAAACGGTTAGGTAGTGGAACATGTTAACAAGTTGTGTTATTGTCATAGTTTGTGTTATATTTGTTTTTTTTCCTGTCAATCTTGGATTGGATGTTTTGTAGTTGCCACAATTTTTGTTTTGCTCTAATATTTGTTTTTTTCTTGGAGAGAGATTCATAACAGTATATTTACAATTTCATTGTATATTTGGCGAAATAGTTGGTTTTTTGTCTAAAGTAATGAAAAATGAAGAAGAACCTCCTCCAAGTAGTGGTGGTGGTGTTGAACAATCATCAACAAATGCTTATGAATTAAAAATTCTAGTAGGTTCTTCTTTACATTCAAAAATAAGTATGAGATCAAGTGCATGAAATTATTTTTCACTAAAAAGAGATGAAAATGATGAAGTAAGAACATATTGTGAGAAATGTCCAAAGAACTATTTGTGGTTTCCAGGTAATGGAAAATTTAACTTGAAAATGTCATTATGAGAAATGTTCAAAGAGTTTGGATGTGGAAACAAAAGTAACAAATATCGATGATAAAGTTGCGAGGGAAAATTTCAGTCGAGTATCTATTCGGCATAACCTTCCTTTTATTGTTGTTGAATATGAGGAGCTTATGGATTATCTTAGCTATTTGAATCTTGAATACAAGTATTACTAGAAACATCGCTGCAACATATGTGATTACAACTTAGGAGAAGGAAAAACTAAAATTAAAGCTTGAGTTATAAAAGATTCCTAATAGGATTTGTTAGACTTATGATTGTTAGATAGCAATATCTGGAGATGGGTATATAGTTTCAACTGCGCATTATGTTGATGAAAAGTGTATATTACATAGCAAAATTTTATCTTTCGGTGATATGCTTCCTCCACACAGTGGTGATGCTTTAGCTAGTAAAATTCATAAATACTTGAAGGAGTGGGGTATAGAAAAAAAAGTGTTTGACTTGGATAATGCTACACCTAATAATTGTATGCAAGACAAATTGAAATATCGACTGAATTTAGATGATAATTTGCAAAGGGGAATTCTTCCATGTCAGATGTGCACACAATTTAAAACTTAATTTGAAAGATGGTTTAACGGCTATAAGTGATGTATTGACAAAAATTAGAGACACATTGAAGTATATTAAAGGTTCAAAATCTAGAAAGTTTGCGCTTTCAGAATGTTTAGAAGGTGATGACGAAGTTGTTATGTCTTTGGACGTTCAGAAAAGATGAAATTCAACATACTTGATGCTTGAGAAAGTTTTGAAGTATGAGCGTGCTTTGAATAAATTTAAAGTGGTTGATTAAAGCTACAAGCATTGTCCATCAAGTGAAGGTGGTCGTCATCGCCACGCCTTGTCTCTTCTCCTTCGTTTATCTTTTGCTTGTTTTTTTGTTTTCTTTGTTTCCTCTGTTTTACTGTATGTTTTTTTGGTTCATAGGCGTGTAAAGGCATCGTTTCTTACCGGAATTCCTAAGGTATGGATTCAGATATTTGGACCTATAAATTTTAATATCTGGATTCGGATCTGGATTCATCCGGATTCTAGATTTTACTATTTAGACTCGGATATGTACTTTTTAGATATTTTAATTTTTGAAACGAATCTGGGTGGATTGTAACAACCCCCTCTATGGGCAGATACATACGAGCACAACAACTCAATAGTATGATATTGTCCATTTTGGGACACAAAAGTATGCACGACTTTCTTATTGGATACCATCCCAAAAGGTCTCATACTAGTTAGGAATTGGATACTCTTAATACTAGCTAAATCTTAACTAATCTTCTTATGTTTGATGTTTGTCTACGATGATGTGGGTCCCAAAAATCATCCTCGTTCTAAAAGCAACGTTCTCGTTGCATAGCCAGCCCTACTAATTCTATCCTTGAATCGACCGCGCTCTGATACCAACTTGTAATGAGCCCCTCCTTGGGACACTACATCGAGCCCAACATCCCATTAGTATGATATTGTACGTTTTGGTACACAAAGATCCGCACAGCTTTCTTATTGGGTACCACATCAAAAAGCTTCATACTATTTACGAATTAGACTTTCTTATATGCTAGCCAACTTTTGGCTAATCTTCCAATGTAGGATGTCTATATATGACCACATGGGTCCCATAAATCTTCTGTTCACAACGCAACATCCTCATTGCATAGCTAGTCCTACTTATTGAATCCAAGACTCGACCACGCTTTAATACCAATCTATAACGACCCCCTTCTTGGGTAGCTACATCGAGCCCAACATCCCATTAGTATGATGTTGTCCATTTTGGGACACAAAGGTCCGCACATATTT
The DNA here is from genome assembly GCA_900406425.1 of Iberis pinnata. Classification (NCBI taxonomy): domain Eukaryota; kingdom Viridiplantae; phylum Streptophyta; class Magnoliopsida; order Brassicales; family Brassicaceae; genus Iberis; species Iberis pinnata. Next base: position 9,419 of record OVBE01002547.1, read on the forward strand.
CTTATTGGATACCACCCAAAAGGCATCATACTAATTTGGAACTAGACTTTCTTATATAATAGCCAAATCTTTGTTAATCTTCCGGTGTGAGATATTTTTCTATGACCACATGAGTCCCATAAATCACCCCTCCCCCCCCCCATTCATATCCCAACGTCTTCGTTGCATAGTCAGCCCTATTGATTCTATCATAGATCCGACCACACTCTTATACCAACTTGTAATGACATCCGCCCTAGGCCGCTACATATGAGCACAACAACCTATTACCCATTTGTATGATATTATCCGTTTTGGAACACAAAATTATGTACAGCTTTCTTATTGGATATCACCCCCAAAAGGCCTCTACTAATTAGGAATTGGATTCTCTTATATACTAGTTAACTCTTGGCTAATCTTCTTATGTGAGATGTTTGTCAATGACCACATGGGTCCCAAAAATATCCCGTTCACAACGCAACGTCCTCGTTGCATAGCCAGTCCTACTTATTATATCTTAGAATCGACCATGCTCTGATATCAACCTGCAACGACCCTCTCCATGGGTAGCTACATCGAGCCCAACATCACATTAATATGATATGTCTGTTTTGGGACACAAAGGTCCGTGCATATTTCTTATTGGATACCACCCACAAGGCCTCATACTAATCTGGAACTAGACTTTCTTATATAATACCCAACTCTTCGCTAATCTTCCGGTGTGGGATAATTTTCTATGACCACATGGGTCCCACATATCACCCCTTGTTCATAACACAACGTCCTTGTTGCATATCCAGCCTTACTATTTATATCCTAGAATCGACCAAACTCTTATACCAACTTGTAATGACTCCCTCCCTGGGCCGCTACATCTGAGCACAAAAACCCATTACCCATTAGTATGATATTGTTTGTTTTGGGACACAAAGGTCTGTACAGCTTTCTTATTAGGTATCACCCCAAAAGACCTCTACTAATTAGGATTTTGATTCTCTTATATACAAGTCAACTCTTGGTTAATTCTTATGTGGGATTTTTGTCTATGACAACGTGGGTCCCACAAATCACCCCCTCCCCTCCTTCTTTTCGAACACAACTTCCTTGTTACATAGCCAGTCCTACTCATTCCATTCTAGAATCAACTGCGCTCTGTTACCAACTATTAACAACCCCCTCCCTGGAACGCTACATCGAGCCTAACATCCCATTAGTATATATTTTCCATTTTGGGACACAAAGGTCCGAACGACTTTCTTATTGGATGCCACCTCAAAAGGCTTCATACTAATTAGAATTAGACTCTCTTATATACTAGCCAACTCTTGGCTAATCATCTAATGCGGGATGTTTTTCTATGACCATGTGGGTCCTACAAGTCACCCCCATTCAGAATGCAACATCCTCATTGCATAGCAAGCTCTATTAATTCTTTCCTAGAATCGACTATGCTCTGATACCAACCTGTAATGACCCTCTCCCTGGGTAGATACATCGAGCACGCCATCCCATTAGTATGACATTGTATGTTTTAGGTCACAAAGGTATGCACAACTTCATATTGGATACCACCCAAAAAGCCTCATACTAATTAGGAATTGAACTCTCTTATATACTAGCCAATCTTCGCTAATCTTCCGGTGTGGGATATTTTTCTATGACCACATGGGTCCCATAAATCATCTCCCGTTCATAATGCAATGTCCTTATTGCATAGTCGGCCGTACTGATTAGAATCAACCACGCTCTTATACCAACTTGTAACGACCCTCTCTATGGGCCGCTACATCCTAACTCAATATCCCATTAGTATGATACTTTCTGTTTTGGGACACTAAGGTCCGCACGAATTTCTTATTGGGTTTCACCCCAAAAGGCATCTACAAATTAGGAATTGGACTCTCTTATATACTAGCCAAATCTTGGCTAATCTTCAGATGTTGGATATTTTTTGTGACCACGTGGGTCTCACAAACCACCCCCCGTTCAGTACGTAACATCCTTCTTGCTTACCCGGCCCTACTGATTATATCCTTGAAAAGACCGCTCTCTGATAACAACTCGTAATGATCCCCTCCTTTGGCCGCTACATCTGAGCCAAACATTCCCTTAATATGATATTGTATGTTTTGGGACAAAAATCTACACGTATTTCTTATTGAGTACCACCCCAAAAAGCCTCATACTAATTAGAAATTTCACTTTCTTATTTACTAACTAACTATATTTTAAAGATTTATAAAACAAGAAAAAAACCTAGCCGTCATTTTTCTTTCAAGCCTAAAAATCAAAGCCTCCATCTCGGTGCTCTCAGTTGACGACCCTAGCCGTCGCCGCCGCTACGCCTTGTCTCTTTTTCTTTGTTTATATTTTGTGCATTTGTTCTGTTTTCTTTGTTTTCTTTGTTTTAACATTTTTTCTTTTGATTCATGGGCGTGTAACGACATCGTGTCTAATCGGAATTTTGAAGGTGAACCACCATGTCTCCTCCAAGTCTTTTGTGCTCAGAAGATGGTTGATCCTTAGTCGCAAGTTTTTCTCTCGGGTTCGCCGCTCGAAGCTCTCTCCCTACCTGGCCCCTGTCACGAAATTTGGGCCAACCTACAGAAAAAAACCTGCCGAGTTGACTTTGCTTGTCTACGCTGGCCTTGGATTTTTCAGGGATATTCAAAGCTCGCCATATTTGTTTTCAGTTTTAAATCTTTCGCCAGATCTGGAAGTTTTCTATTTTACGCGCGATGGACTTTGAGTTCTCAGTCGATTGAAGCTGCAACTTTGTTTATTAAGACCTCGGTTAGATTGGTTCGATGGGGCTGCCTTTATTGGGATTTCATCGAGGAACTTTTGCCATCCTCTGCTGCCAAGCCTCACATTCATGTCATCTGCGATCCTATTGTTGGAAAAGAGCATGTTCTTTACACCATTTCAGAGCTTTACTAAACCTTAGCAGCTCGAGTCTCCTCTTATGAAGCCCTAATATAGAAAATGTACATCTCTCTTTTCCCTCTATGATGGACCAAGAATCAGTATGGGGTCTTGGATCCTTTACAAGATTTTTCGAATCCTACATCTTTCACCAACAAAATTGCCTTCCTAATTCATTTGTTCATGCCAAATGAAACATGGTAAACGAGCATAACATAATTAAAGATTTCTAGAATTTTTTATTTCCCTTGGTTCTTTTTGAGTATCATCCATGACAACCAGTTAACTTTGTCAACATGGATCAAAAATTTGAAGTTCATGAAGTGTTTTATTTTCTTATCAACATGGATAATATTTCAGTTTGCTTCCTCTTCTTCCAACAGTTTATGGCCGACAACTATAGGATGATGTATTCTCCTATTCCCTTTCTTGGATAAATAAGTAGTTTGTAGCTTTGGATTTCAGGAAGTTTAGTTTGCATCAACCCACTAGTATTGCTTTAACTTGGCCAAATCTCATCCCTCATCAAATGACTTAAGTTTGAGGAACTTTTTACCCAAGAAAATTCTTTTCATGGACAAATCTTAAGACATATAAGTTTACTGGATCGAAGGATTTCAAGAAATTTTTTCACACATATCCCCCTTTGGTCATAATCCATTTTAACCTCTCAAAGTTGATAGAATAATTCAAAGTTTTAAAAGCATTGAGAAGTCAAATCGGGATCTCAAGTTTTCTAGGTCTCTTAAGCTAAAGAATCTAGAAGAACTTGTAGTGGATCTTCTTCAAAAGTTACATCTTAAAATGACCATCGTCAATTTAGTCAAAAGTTTGGAAATGAATTTTGATGCTTCTTAGAGTTGATCATGTTCATTATCGTATATTCTCTTTTGACTTGTTATCAAAAACTCATGTATTTGGGTTATCATGGTTTGTTTTGTCTTTATCCTTCTATTTTAGTTAGGAATATCTTTTATGCACATCATTATAAGTTTGATGTTGCTCTATCCTATATAATTAAGTAGTAATGAAATGAAAAGTTGTGACAAAAAATAAAATAAAATAAATGCTTGCCAATTTTTGGCTAATCTTCTAATATGAAATGTTTGTCTATGACTACGTAGACTCTACACAGATCCTAGATTGGATCTTGAATTCTAGATAATAATATCGCCTCCTAGTAATTACTATCAACAGAGTTTGAAAAAGTTAAAAAAGAAAAAGTCTCATTGTTTCTACTGTTTACATCACTTGGTGATTAGAGGGAACACGAGTACAAAAGATACAAAAAAAGAAAGAAAGAAAAGTGTCCATTTGTAATCAACTGAAACTGTTTGTAGTTGTTGAAGCCCAGTTTGAATCAGCTGCAGCCCAACGAGCCCATTTCGTGTCATGCCCCATTGATTCAACATTGCGTTTCTGGCTCCAGTCCACACGTCATATATTAAAAAAAAAAAAAGAGCCGACAACAAAAAGGAGATGACCGTTTGATAGATTCAGGCGTTTCAAATCATATAATTAATTATAACGCTTTGAAATCAGTAAGAATCCGATTCTCATGCGAATTCAACCACTTGCATTTCGAGATTGCTCCATGGAATCCGAATCAGTGTCTTCTTCTCCGACGACTCCGAAGACGGTGGTGGAAACCCATCATCCTTACGCATTTCACGTTTCAGGACCGAGAAACGTAGCTTCTCCTAACTGGAGAGATCTCATCAATTCCAGTTGGTAATGAAATTTAGTTTCTAATTCAAGTCTGTAGAAGAATGAATCTAGATTTGGGGTTTATTTTTTTGTAGGAAGGATCCAAACTACAAGAGAACAGTAATGGCATGTTTTATTCAAGCAGCATACTTACTTGAACTTGACAGACAAGAGAATCGAAAAGAGCAAAACGCTCTTGCCCCTAAATGGTGGATTCCTTTCAAGTACAAGTTATCACAAACGCTGATTGACCAGAGAGATGGATCTATATTTGGTGCTCTTCTTGAATGGGACAGATCAGCTGCAATTTCTGATTTAGTCCTCATTAGACCAAGTGGTGCACCTAGAGCAGTACTTGCATTAAGAGGAACAATACTTAAGAGCTTAACTATGAGACGTGACATAGAAGATGACCTTCGATTCTTAGCTTGGGAGAGTCTTAAAGGTTCAGTGAGGTTTAATGTGGCTCTTGAAGCGTTGCAATCAGTAGCAAAGAGATATGGGAGTAGTAATGTATGTATAGTGGGGCATTCTTTAGGAGCTGGTTTTGCATTACAAGTTGGTAAAGCTTTAGCTAAACAAGGTCTATTTGTGGATGCTCATTTGTTTAATCCTCCTTCTATATCACTAGCTATGAGCTTCAGAAACATCGGTGAAAAAGCCAGTATTGCTTGGAAAAGACTTATGTCAATAATGCTTCCTCAGCCTTTGACAAATGTTGCTCCTTCTGAAAGTGTTTCAGGGTTTAGGAACTGGGTACCAAGTTTCTATGGGCATAATCACAAGTCTTGTGTGGATTTGAGGAAATGGGTTCCTCATTTATATGTGAATGATAGTGATTATATTTGTTGCCATTACACTGACCAGGAAGGAGAAGTGAGCAGTCCTGTTGTAAATGCTAATTCTCAAGCAGCTAAGCTTTTTGTGATGTCGAAAGGGAAACAGAAGTTTATGGAGGCACATGGCCTTGAACAATGGTGGTCTGAAAATCTAGAGCTTCAGTCTGCTATTCACAGTAGCAGGTTGATCAGTCAGCAACTCAAGTCATTATACACTATCAAGTAAACATTCATCGCATTGTATCCAATAAATTCATTTTCTTTGTTCAATAAAAACGTTCTTTCTCTTTTTTTCTTTTTCTTTAATCATATTACTAATTAACACTTTTTCAAGAATTGTAACACATAAGTGTAAGAAATATCACTTGTAATTTATTTTCAACCTTTATTTTAAGAAACTGAAGATAATTGAATTGTTTTAAAGAATTTAACGGCTGTAACAAATCATGTGAGACCATAAAAGAACATCTAATTTGATAGTTTTTCTGAATATTTTTGAAGAGAAAGGTACAATGAAAACAAATGCCATACCCTTTCGACTACAATTATAAGATTTATGTTTATAAAGATCAGGCAATACATACTACCACTATCCAATTTAGAATATGCAACTAAACATTTTCCAGATTATAGACATTCAAAAGTCATTAGTCTCTTTCCAAGATTTAGCACTTGAAAGACACAAACTTTATTCCCACGGTTTTCAAAACTAAATACAAGAGTTGTTTATTTCTTCTTGTATTATAAGCTATTCGACAATACGCTTATGTGTTTTTGAAAACCCAAACCTGTTCCTATCCCAAGATCTCTCACATACTTTCTTAAACAGTTTTCTCACTCAAAAATTCCAAACCCCATATCGTCGACTCAAAGTCATGAAGTTCCTTCATCCTTTTAGCCCTTTAAATACTCCCCAAAACCCTAGTGATCATTTCCTTTTTGTTTAGATCCAAGCTTCATTTTCTTCAATATTTCCAAAACCATTGTTTCCATTTATGCGTCTTCTCATCTTTCCACTTTTGAACTCTGCCAGCATGCCTTCTCCTGGTATTCCCGCTTTGTCATGCTCTGCTTCATGTTATACTTTTTTTTCCAACAACCTTCTGCATCTCCAGTCTCCCCCTTCTTCATGTCCCACAATAAATCCATATTCTGACATAAAAATTGATCAACCGAGAACAAGAACAAAAATATGTCATAATGAAATTGAAAAGATTGCTCCTTAGTTTGCTTTCGCTGCATCCTCTGGGTGCTCTGGTTCATCCCCATGTTTTCCCCTAGTTTGTAGCATAACTTAGATTATTAACAACACATACACGAAGCAGAAAAAGTAATTACATGTGTCTAACGCAATCTGAAGGATGTGTATGGCCTGAATCACTAAGTGGCAAACTGCATATGCATTTATTGCTAGAGTGCCAAGACGTGGATCCATGCGATAGATGGACAGTGATTCAAGACGTTCACCTGTGGTGAGCCTCACAGGAAGTTGATGTTGAAGGAGACAAAAATAGCAACGATGGAAACAACAGGTAGAACTTGCTTGCAGGCTCATAACTCAATTCTGAACATGCGAGTACACCAGACGTCCAAAGTCAATAGGAAGACCATGATACAGACGATAGAGCAGTCGTGAACGAGATGGACTCATGTAGGTAGTGTTCTTGGTAGGCAACCAATTGTAACAACATATCTTATAAAGGGTAGCCTTGTCGAGTGCAAAGTGCGTAATCTTTAAGTTAGCCCAGGACTTCATACACCCATCGGAAAAAATGCTACTAACATATCTTCGAAAACAGCCTTAGCAACAACATGACCATCCCGATCATCAACATCTGCTATACCCAGGGGTTGATTAATATGTGTAGCGAAGAAAGCATAGGAATGACCACGCACCCAAACAAGAATAAAAGTCAGATTGGTTCGCTTAGAGGGTAAATTTGCCTAAACTCCCAAATCACTTGTCGGGAAAAACTAGGAAGACCAGTAACCGTGTCCAAACAACCAAAAATTTGAAGTAGAGGTTCAATTTGAGCCGGTAGCACTGTGAGATCGACATTTCTTTCTTCCAAAAAAGATATGGTGACAAACACATCATGACATTCATTAGCCGCAACAGAGAAGAACCGAGTCAAATAAAAAAGGCGGAAAAGGCTAAGATGCATTCCAAGTGCGAGGATGAGTGCAACGAGAATTCTGAGATGATGGTACCAATGTTGGTGGTGCATGCACAAGAATCTGCAGTTCGGGAGTCTCAAAATAGGCACCACTAGAAGTGTGGAAGTTTGAAACCGAAGATGCAGGTTGAGACAGAGAATGAGGTAGAATCGGTGACGTCGGGTCAGCAGCAAAGAACCAGCGGTATGGATGGAAAGTCATTGGAGAAATCTTGCGAAGGTGGGATTCCATCCGTATGGAAAGGTGTGTCCGACATAGTAATAACAAGCAGAGCAGGCGTACTCCAAGAAGCAAAAGCAGACATATACAACGTATATGAGCGATAAATACGTGAAATCCCAGAAAGCAAGCGATTCATGAAGAATAGAGGTGACAATCAGGAAACATAAGAAGAAAGAAAGATAAGATTTAAAGCAAGCGATGTGATGGTTCGTGAAGAGACGGAACCCTACAAAATACCAAGAGACACCTTCTCGCCAAGAGCTCTTGCGAGTTAAAATAGAGAGTGAGCCTAATGGTCCACAGACATGTGAATAATGAGATAGAAGATGATGGCCCAACCCCAATACAATGATGTTTTATTCTTTCCGAAGAAAACCTAGTACAATTGAGAGCACAAACACTAAATAAACATAACAGACAAAAATATTAGAGAACCACTAAAAACCATATTAGAGATAAGAGACAGAAAGTTTGGGAATCAATCAAGAGCATATATTGTTGTGCACAACATAGTTATGTACCAAACCACTCTGAAATGTCCATGTACACTGGGTCGAGAGTGAGCAGGGATCTAAACAACGGAATCAATGATGTTAAGTAACAGTGACTAGTCTTTCATACTAGCATACCCTTATCCAATGAGAAACCACGTTTTCAACCTTCATAATGAGCACAATGCATTTGAAATTTTCTTTGGGTACTTGTCAGTTGGGTATCATCATATGACTTATCAGATACCCGACTTAATGATGTTGCACAACAATTATATATACCCTCAGCTCTTTGACCTCCTTTATAGCTCATTTTTTGTACGTGTGCTCACTTGTGATGGCATGACATGCAACTCTTTTTTGACATAGATCAAGGTAGTAACAGAATACTTATCATATTCAGCTCCCTTACCACACTCCCATATGCTATGACAACTGTTTAGAGATCACAGACACCAATAGACTTGCGCATATTGACAAATCTATTTAAATATAGTGATTTGGTTAATATGTCACCTAATTGAAATTTTGTGATCCATGATCCACCACAAAAATCTTATCTTCTACCAATTCTCGAATAAGATGGTGTTTTGTAACAATGTGCTTAGTCATTGAGTGATGCACGATTGCGCTCTGGTTGTCACAGTGTATCAGCATTGCTCAAGATGCATATCCATAATCATTACTCGTCTATTTCATCCACAAGAATTGTGTACAACAGCTCTCGAGTGCAATGTACTTAGCTTCTACTATTGACAAAGATACATTGTTCTTTTTTCTACTCAGCCAAGAAATCAGGTTGTTTGCCAGAAAATCCTCCTACATTGGTGATGCATCTGTCATCCAGACTTCCAGCACAGTCAGCATCACAGTATCCTGCAAGGTTTAGATTGCTATATATGGTATAATATAATCCTAAGTTGACTGTCCCTTTCACATACTTTACAATTCTTTTCTATTCCTTTAGATGCGACATCTTGGGTTGTACTTGATATTATGCACACACACCCACACTCATGCTGATGTCCGGTCGACTACCTGTGAGGTATAACAAACTTTTAATCATCCCCCGATAAAGCTTTTGATCTACATATTCTCCTTCCTCATCCTTCGAAATTTTGCATGTGGTGCTAATAGGAGTCTTTTGTTGTCTTACAAGAATCTATTCCAAAGCGTGTCACAAGGTTCGTAGCATAGGAACTTTCTGAAACGAAAATCTCATCCTCCTTCTGTTGTACCCGCAAACTAATAAAATATGTCAGTTTTCCACACTTACTAATTTTAAATTCTTGTTTCATGCGTCTAACAAAATCCTAAACAAGGGATTGATTGGTTGAACTAATAACAATATCATCCACATAGATCTGCACAACCAAGAAGTTCTGATCCTTTGAGTAGTGAAACAAAGTCTTGTCAACACTTCCACAAACATAGCTTTATTCCAACAACAAATGGCCAGTCTTTCATACCACGATATGGGTGCCTGTTTTAGTCCATACACATCCTTTTTAATTTTGTAGACATGCTCGGGGTGATTAGAATCCTTGAAACCTTTACGTTTCTCCACATAAACTTCTTCTTGAATAACACAATTTAAGAAAGCACTCTTGACATCCATTTGATGCAGCTTGAAACCCATAACATAAGTCATCCTAAGCAAAAATTGAATTGATTCTACTCGAGCCACTAGAGCAAAAGTTTCATCGAAGTCAATTCTTTCCACTTGTGAGTATCCCTTCGCTACCACCCTTGCCTTGTTACGAACCACGTATCCTATTTCATTTATCTTTTTCTTGAAGATCGACTTAGTGCCAACAATGTTGATGTTTTCAGGTCTGGGAACCAATATCCACACCTTGCTTCTCTCAAATTTTTCTAGTTCTTCTTGCATTGAAGCATTCCAGTATTCATCTTCCAATGCTTATTTTTGGGACATGGGTTCAATCAATGAGACAACAGGAGTAACCAACTATTTCCCAAAAGTTAATCTCTTTTTCCTTGTTGTTTTCCCATATATCACATTTCTCATAACATCTCTTTCCGAGTGATTGCAATGGATACTCTGGTTTTTCAAAACTTGTCCCCCTTCTTTTTTTCCTCTATCACTTCAGTTGTCGTGACGTTTTGTACACCTTCCTGGCTTGGAATAGAGAGATCAAGCCTAATAATACTTTAGGTATGATGTTAAAGATCATCAAAGAAAACATTCACAATTTTCAGCACAATCTTAATTATCTTGTTGAAAACCATGTATGTTTTGCTTACCTTAGAGTATCATAGAAAGATCCCTTCATCACTTCTGGCATCAAACTTTCCAAGTTGATCCTTGTCATTAAGTATGTAGCACACACATATGAAGATATAAAAATAACTCACATTGGGTGTTTTTCCCTTCCATAGGTCATAAGGTGTGGCAGTCGTTCCCTTACTGACATACACTTTCTTTATAATATAGCATGTTGTGCTCACATCTTCAATCCAGAAGTGTTTAGCCACCTTGTTGGCATGATGTTATATGGCTCTAGCCATTTCCTGTAACGTTCTATTTTTCCTTTCAACTGCTTCATTTTTTTGGGGTATCCTTGGTGCTGACAACTGATGTGTGATACCTTGGTTAACACATAATTTGTTGAAAGCTTCATTAATTCACCTCCTCGATCACTCCTGATAGTTTTAATGCCCCATTTTTCATTTTTCAGATGCAAAGCCAAGATTCTGAAGCTTTCTATAGTTTCTGATTTCTCTCTTGGAAATCTCACCCAGGAGTACCTTGTGAAGTGATCGACCAGCACAAAGATGTATCTTTTCCCAGCTATGCTCTGAAATTGAATCGTTCCCATCATATCAATATGAACAATGGTGATTTCTGTTACTTTTGAATGATGAACTTTGTTCTGTTTGCCTTGTGAGCATGGACCACACACAAACTTCTCATATTCTTTTAACTTGGGCAATCCTCGAACTAATTAATGGTTGACTAATTCGGACTAATCCCTTGAAACTCTCACCCAAGAGTATCTTGTGAAGTCATTGACCAGCACAAAGATGTATCTTTTCCTAGCTATGCTCTCAACATGAATCAGTCCCATCAAGTCCATATGAACAAGATTCAAAGGACTCTTTGTGGTGATCTCTGTTACTTTTGGATGATGAACTTTGATATGTTTGCCTTGTGAGCATGGACCACACACAAACTTATCATATCCTTTTAACTTGGGAAATCCTTGGGCTAGTTCACGGTTGTCTAGCTTGACCAATGTTAGATGTCAAGCTGACTTGGTACCATGGCCGTGAAACACTTCTTAGTTGATATCCATGTATAACAGTTATTTCCTGTTCTAATTCCATGAAGTTTTACATCCCCTGACTCATCAACAACTTGACACTGTTTCTTGGTAAATGTCACAGCTAGACCTCATCGCATAGCTGACTGATACTGATAAGATTTGCTATTAGTCCTTCTACCAAGTAAACACTTTGAAGCTTTGGGTTACTCTCACCACTTGTGTCCCCTCGTCCTCTGATTTTTTTTTCCTTTAGCTCACCCACCAAACGTGACTTTTCCAAAGTTAGCATATTCAAAACTTTCAAGAGATTTTGTTTTACCAGTTATATGCCTAGAGCATCCACTGTCGAAATACCAGACACTACCTTTTTCTACCTCCTTCCTTTCTGACCCAAATTTTATTTTTGTACCGTTTGTCAACATGATAATCACGCTGATAAAGCACTTGGAAAATCCTTTCACCCCACCAATAACACTCTGTCTTGATATGACCACTTTCTCCACATGAATTGCATATCTTGAACAACCAGGCAGTGTTTTCCTTTTTGTGTACTGAACATGACGATGCACAAACTTTGTCCCAGAGCTTTCTCCCTTGCATTTCATAACAGTTGTTGGTCCGAACTCTTCCTTATCATAACCGACTGTTGCCTTGACAAAGGTAGTTGTATCAGCTGACACACCCTCATAACTAATTTCCCAATTCACAGTACCAGACCTCCCTAGTGTGAGTAGCTTATCAAGATCTTGGTTCCTTTGAAAGCATCTTGACCTGCTTCAAATGTTCATGCAGTTGGTGTTGCAACACCTTAGTTTTTGCTTTCTCTTCTTGCTGTTCAATCCTTAGAATGTCAATCACCTCTGTTAGACTTTGGTTTTCCTGAGTCAGAGTTGTGTTCTGGTTTTTGTAGTGCACCAGAATTTTGCACACGATCTTGTTTTGATTCACCAGAGACACTTCAATATCTGAATCAGAGTCAGATTCTCTACAATGATCCCAATATAGGCTACCAAATTGAGCACTTTTCCCTCACTATCATCATATGAGTCGGTGTCTTCACTTTCATCATCTTGACTCACAAATGATTTTTCCTCACTTTTGTGAGTTAACACACTCAGAATTCAAGTGACTAAACCATGGCATTTATAGCATTTTATAGTCACTTTCTTCTAAAGATTTGGGTAGTCTACTTTAAAGTGTCCATAACCCTTGCATTCATGACACTGGACATCATTCATGGGATATCCTATGTCAGTGTCAGTCCTGGTTTCATTTTTACTCATGGTTGGAACATCACATCGCTGTCTTCGATCAAGTTTCTCAAAGCACTTTTTGACAATGAGCCCAACTACATCCTCAAGTGATTCTGATGTTTGTTGTTCAGCAGCTGTGAATGCAACACCACTTTTCTTGTTCGGTTCTTCTTGTTTAATTTTCATTTCACATGCTTACATCATACCAACCACTTGCTCAAACGACATTTCATCAGAGTTTTTGGCAACTTGAAGTGCAGATTTGTGAGATTGATATTGGTTTGGCAGACATCTCAGGAATTTTTTTACCAGCTTCTTGTCTTTGTATGTCTTTCTCAGCATATTTGATGCATTTGCGATAGATGACAGCTTCCCACCGAACTCCTCAACACTTTCATGTTCTCTCACCTTGAGTATCTCGGATTCAAATGCAAGGAGATCCACCCTAGTACGTCTCACATCATTCATACCTTCATATGTTGCTCGGAGAATGTCCCAAGCTTGTTTATCCGTTTTGTATCCTTGAACGCGCTTAAATTGGTCTTTTGTGAGTGAGCACCAGGTGGTTGACAGCGCCTTGGAGTTGTACTTTGACTTAAATTTCTCAGCTTTTTTCCACTCACTTAATTCCCTGGCAACCCACACCAGCCTCGTTCTTATTCTAAGGTGCTATCCACATAGAGGTTACCACAGTCCACACATCTTCGTCCATACCTTTGAGAATCTTATGTATTTGTACTTTCCACTATCCAAAATTGCCGGGATCAAACAGCACTGATCGAATCATCGGTAGTTGAGTGTTCTCCATCTCTTGTCACATGATCATCACATGTTTGTGTTAAGGTTAAATATCCTTCCTCAGATGCCCGCTCTAATACCAATTAAAATAACGAAGAACACACAGATTCACAAAACACAAACTTTATTCCCACGGTTTTCAAAACCAAATACAAGAGTTATCATTTTCTTCTTGTACTAAGCTATTTGACAATACACTTATATTTTTTTGAAAACCCAAACATGTTCCTAATCCCAAGATCCCTCACATACTCTTTTAAACAGTTTTCTCACTCATAACTCCCGAACCCCAAATCGTTGGCTCAAAGTCATGAAGTTCCTTCATCCTTTTAGCCCTTTAAATACTCCTCAAAACCATAATGATCTTTTCCTTTTCATTTAGATCCAAGCTTCCTTTTCTTCAGTGTTTCCAAAACCATTGTTTCCATTTCTGCGTCTTTTTAGTTTTCCATTTCTGAACTCTGCCAGCACGCCTTCTTTTGGTATTTTCGCTTTCTCATTCTCTGCTCCATGTTACACTTTTCGTCCAACAACCTTCCACATCTTTAATAACAAAAAGGTAAGGATGATAGCCCTGAAGGGTGACTATTTACCCCTACAACGTTCCCCTGAGGTCCTTGCGCCGATATTGGTAAATTCTCCGTGAACCACTCATTAGCCTCATACAGAAAAACATTTAAGGTGTCCATTAGCGATATTTGTTTTCAGTTATACAACATATTATTCCGTGTTTTTTAGATAAACCATAAAATCCAAAGGTATCAATAAAATTTTTTCCCTCCCCCTTTCAATGTCTATATAACAAATTAAGTACTCCATAGTTTTCAATAAGTTTTTTGTTGGAAATATACGAAAGATGTTGAGAATATTTGATAGAGTCCAACATTATAACAATGGACAACTAAATAAGGCATAATTTATTGATTCTTCCTTTTCCCCATATCTTGAACATGAATCATCTATTTTTAAGTTGTTAGTAGCTGATAGATCCATGACAGCCACTATACCTGATAGCAATTGCCACATTTGAGTGGTTCGTAAATTCAAATTTTCTTCAGCCAAGTTTTTCAGCGAACTCCTTAGTTTTTTTCCAAGAAATCTTCTCACTTTTAATTTTTAAACAACTCTAGTGATCCATCCAACTTGTGGAACAAGGGTCTTACAATACACATATAGCAGTTTCAACCAATTAGTTCGAATGAAATTTGTTTTTCAAAGGCCTTAGACCAACAACGCTAAGCTTTTAGCATTTCTTAAAAATAATAATAATAAAAAAACATGATGGAGGAGAACGATCCTTCGGAGAAGACTTTTAGGATTGGTCCTGATACGCTACGTGGCGACCACCGATTAGAGGCTTTGTTAGTTGTCGAATTGTTTTTTAAAGAAATAATTTGAGGAATGGACACCTTTATGTTAACTAATTTGGAAAATAGGTATCTTTTAATCTTCTTTGCAATAAGGTACATTAGTCTAAGATAATTACAATCTTATCCTTATATAAAATTACAAACAATATTTATTTAATTTAAAATTTGATTTATTTAAAATTTTATATTTTCTTAATGATATTTACTTTCCTAATTCTATTAATGTAAAAATAAACTAAAAGGAAAGTACTTTCCTTTTCTACCTAGATTTTCTTCTTTCTTCATCCTAACAAATACCCAAATCTTCATACATTATAATTGACGAGACATAATTCCAGCGAGACAAAGCTCTGGCAAAGTAAAGCTTCGCCGGCGTAAAGCTCTGATCCGACGAGTTCTTATATGGTTCCTTCACTTATTCATGTGAATTAAACGTATTTATATGAATACATTTGTATGCATATGAACACAAATGTGTTCATATAAATACATTTGTGTTTATATGAATAACATGAAGAACAAAATACATTTGTGTTGATATAAATACATTTGTGTTCGCATGAATACTTTTGTGTTCATATAAATACATATATGTTCATATGAATACATATGTGTTTATATGAATACATTTGTGATTATATGAATTATAACGAACATGCATTCATATACACATGAATATATTCGTCTGTATATATTTGCGTTCATATAAACGCACGTAAGACAACTGAGTTTCCTTATTGGTTATTGAGTACTACAAGGTAATAATTAAGCATAATCTATTTTCCTAAAGTGGCATAACATTTATAGTCCGATTATTACATTTTTAATAAAAAATGTAATCTTTTTCTAGTTTTAATTAATAAAATTTTCTGGATTTTTTTTTTTTAATTTGACCAAAGGCTACAATGGGAAATATGAAAAGTTGTTTCCACTAACCCACCTACATCACTAATAATGTTATCCTACCCACCCATTTTACCAATTTCAATTAAATAAGCACCTATATTGCTAATATACTCTTTTTTTAATTCATAAGTTTTGTAGGACTTAGCTTTCGGGTATTCGGTTCGGTTCCGGTTCGGATCCTAAATTCGAATACTCAATCGATATTTTTCTAATATTTAGTTTGGTTTCGGTGCGGTTCTTGTCGGTTACGGGTCGGTTCGGTTCCGTAAGTCGGTTTCGAGTATTTTTGACCTACAATACCAAAAATATCCGAAAATATAAAAATACTCGAAAAAATTAAAATACCTGAAAGAGTTTAAAACTAAATTACTCGAAGAAAAAATAATATACCCGAAAATAAAAAAATTATCCGAAGAAAAACTAAAATACCCGAAATATAATATATATATATATATATATATATATATATGTGTGTGTGTGTGCGTTCAAATATTTCAATTAAAAAAATTATGTTCAAATATTAATGCAAAATTTGTTAGTTTCATAAATTTATGTTCAAATATTTCAATTTAAAATTTTTTATGTTTAAATATCTCAAATAAAAAGTAATAATTTTTAATTCTTAAGAACCACATTAGTAGTCTGGAGGCACTAAAATTATGACGTTTTTAATTTTGTAAAGATTAATAAATAATGATTAAAATAATCATTAGGACCTCTAGTGAGGTCTTACCACTGAACATGCTTTTAGGCCATCTCCAAGGTTAACACTACTATAGTGTGAAAATCACATTATTTTAGTGTGGAAATCAAACTAAAAAATATTTCTCCAACCACAACACCAAATATCACACTCAAAAGAATATTTTTTATTATTATATTATTAAATTAAAAATTCTCTTTATTTTTAATAGCTTATTGGAATACATATTATCATTTATAATGTATTAATATAACTAACAAATCAAATTCTTTTAAATAAGAATTATATTTTAAAACATAATTATATTACATTACAAAATTGCATAAAAATACAAAATAAAAACAAATGACATTATACTAATTCTCGGAATTAGTATATTCTAACCATAAATGTTCAATTAATGCATCTCAAAGTTTAAAATGTGCATCTCAATCCTTGATTTTTCTGTGTCGAGCTAAAAATTCTTGAAATCGAGAATCATCGTCACCCGCCATCTCAACTTCTACAATAGGAACTTCGATTTGTTCTTCAATTATTGCATCAAGATCACGTTCATCCTCTATGATCATATAATGCATTATGATACAACTTGTCATTATATCATGTAACACTTTCTTACTCCATAAGCGTGATGGTCCAACCACAATTGCAAATCTTGATTGCAATACTTCAATCATGAAAATGAAAGAAATGAAATTCAAAGAAAAAAGGTCGAGGTAGCGAAATGAAAGAAGAGAATAAAATATTGAATGCGGATTTGAGTTCTATAACGGATCCAGAGTCTCGTGCGTATATTGAAAATGAAAGAAAAAAATATATTGAGGGAAAGAGCACAAAAAAATCAATATAAAGAAGCGGGAGAAGGCTCTGACCAAGCACAATATCAAGGATCTCAATATCGAGCATCTCGTTATCAAGGAGAACAAGCAGAAGATGAAGACCAACTCTCACCAAATAATCGAGATGATTTTAGCCAATATTATAATTTTTTTTTCTGGACCCAAAATAATTTTAGAGGCGATTAGATTTTTATTTAAGTTTATGTTATGTCTTTAAAATCTACTTTATTGCATTTTGTGTTTATTAGATCTTGAAATTGTATGTTTCTATATATTTTAACTTAGTTTTATTAAGTATTTTTCCAAAATAATGCATATTAGTTATTAATATTTCAGATTAATTAAAATTACTATTTTATATTATTAAAAATAAATATACATACAAATACCTACCATATTAGATTAAAAATGTTTGGTTTGAAATTCAAAAAAAAAAAAAAAAATTCAAATACTCGAATCTGGTCCAAACCCGAAGCTAAAATCTCTGAAAAAGTCTCAAAACTGTAAAATACTTAAATGGGTTTCTACACCTCTTTTACTATAGATCTCAAAACTACGAAAAATCTGATTCAGATCTGAACGCACATTTCTAATTAAATATACAATCTAACTAAATGAGTTCATTTGCTGCCGTTCGATTGAAGTTGGATAAAGTCAAATCATTATTATTTATGCTTTTTTTACCATTCGCTTGGAGTTGGCTTTAACTGTATACAGAGATAAAATTTAACTTGGATTTAAGTTTTGATAACTAAACACAAGAATTTTAAAATAACAAATGAATTAGGAAATTTATAGACTAACTAACGGTTTGGCCTTGCGTACATGGCCTATGCTATTGACGAGATCTTTCCGTGTACAAACAGGGAACATGTTGACGTTCTTGAGAACTTTTAATCGCCAGAAAACATATGGGAAACTCAATTGATCACGCGATGTGTAGCGGACCACTTCATTGAACCAGATACACATGAAAAGATTCGTCAATGCCGTGTGTTCCCTCACAATTACAGAGGCTTCAGACAAAGCTGTAAATTGAAACACACAAAAACAGTTCACTTCACAAACTTCATCCTCAAAGTCATAAATAGAATTTACCTTTTTTTCCATTGAATCTTTTATCTTCGGGTAATTTATCATGCCGGTATTGGTTTATCTGCACTTCAACTTCTTCCGGTGTAGCTTTGTGTTTCTTTACGACAGCTTTTGCCTCATCATATACGCTACTTCGAGCTCCATGTTCAGAAATTGCAAGCACCGAGTTTGTTCGCCAAAGAAGAGCATCTAATACACCCAGTGGGTCCCTTCTAAACTGAGATTTTGAGTCTACCCAAATCGAGTACTTGGCTTCCGGGAAAAGGCGATGTGACAACATCTAACAACATATAGATCCATTAAAACTTTCACGTACTCATTATGTGCTTGAATTTAAAAGGGAAAGGCAAAAATGGTGACTCCAACCATATCTAACAGAAGAGATGAGTACCATGAACACATCAGCAACAGTTGCAAAACCCGGTTAATAACATAGGTGAACAGTAGTACCTTGGGGATTTTACCATTAAGCCTTTGATCCATAAAAGGCAGATCCTTTACAACCACAATTCTCCATTTTCCAATATATCCATTCTCGCCAATCTTATGACCCTCTGCTTCCTGTGCTGCAAGTGTAACTTCATCCCAAAACGCAACGTAGCAAACCTGCATCCACAAAAAAAAAAGACTCATATATGATTTGGAGGCAGCACAAAAAGTAGTGCAATAAATACTAATGATTTGTTCAAAATGGTTACTCGATATGTAAAAGAAACAGTTGAAGAGCATTGAAACCAGAAAATCATTGTAACCAACCTTTTCACTTGATGCCTTAGACATTCCAATAGGTTCGTAAAGGTTATCTCCTCCGCCAAACGCACAAGTGGAGACTACTACTTTACAACTTTGCATAAACTTTCTATCCTCATCCAAAATCCTAAATCCCCCATTCTCACTGAAAAACCCACAATGCACTGAAACTGTTTCATTTACCTGATGCAACAAAAAAGAACCAATATTTAGCAATCACGAACTACAACAATTTTCCTAGTATTAAGGCAAACTCAAATTCTTAGCCTTGTAGAGTTACCAAATCATGACCTGAAAACTTTTCTCTCTCTCGGCAAAAGTCTGGTTTCCCGTAAATAAATTAAAACGTGTCCCATTAGTACGGACAGCTTTCTTTTCACCCATAGAAGCATCTGAATCGGTTATATACAAAACTCTCTTAACAGGAGAGCTTGAATCTTTATGCTCTAAGATATCAAGATGCTCAAGCTCTTCAGGAGGCAGAAGCTTCAAACAACCTAACACAGTCCATAGTCACTTTTCAGGCCAAAATCTCAATCCACAACACACAAAGCATATGATTACTCAAGTTGCAATAACAGATATAATTAATGTTAAGATGAAAAAGGAATGATCAAGCTTACGTTGCCTAACACCACCAATAACCTTTGTCGTTGGATCCAATCTATTCAAGTTTCCTTCATTTTTTTTTATATGGCTCAAGTCTGGATTTTTCAGCTCACTGAGTTCTGAATTTGAAGATTTGATCCCGATCCTAGTTGATTCAAAGACTAGCAATCCGACAGCAAGAAGAAAAACCAAGAAGATCCAGTACCTAAGGAAAAGCCTGAGACAGTACACTGGAAGCTCGAAGCTGGTTCGGTTACCCGATTTCTTCCGCTTTCTACGGGTTCGAGTACGGATCCGACTCAAATCGGTAGACTCGTCGTCCGAAACTGAGATCGATACGCTGTTGCTGGAGCTGCTGAACATTGTGGTTATGCTGTCAGGATCTCCTAGCTGCAAAAGGAATAATTGCCAGAAGAAACGATTATGCTTGAAAAAATGCTACAAGAAGAACCCTGATTTTAAAGCGAAGCAGTAAGTCGGGTCGAGGATTTAGCTACACAGAACCTACGTTCATCGATAAATCCATCACAAACTTACCCGGAATCCAAAGCTGTACTCGTCGCGGAGCTGGAGGTGATGCCCGACGATGAACACGGCGGAAAAGAGAAAGTGTGGATTTTGTCAGGGGTTCAATTTCAAATTGATGATTTTGATTTCAACGAAACAACGTCGTTTAAGAGTTGACAGAAATTATTTAAACAACATTGTATTTTAATTTTGGGAAAAAACCTTAAAAATACTCCAAGTCTTCAACTTTTGCCCGTTTAATACCCG
>OVBE01002548.1:0-30146 GCA_900406425.1 Iberis pinnata
TCTCTCTCTCTCTTGTTCTTCATGTTCTTGATAATCAAACTCTGAAATTCTAACAGGAAGCCCATAGACGATCTCACTCTATTTATGCTTGGAGAAGTTTTTACCAAGATATATCTTTGATTGAGAAAGGTTTGTATTGGACAGTTGGTGATGGGTGATGATCTGAATATGGCAAGACAAGTGGATTTGTAAACCAGAACCGACAAGTGATATGGTTAGATGGTCAGGCTGTTCATCACAAACAAGAATCTCTGAATTGTTCTTATCAGATGGATCAGGTTGGTGTCCTTGGAAATTGAGACAACTCATTACAGAGGAAGAAGCAAAAAACACAAGGCAAATTAAGTCTAGCAAATTTGGTGTTGTAGACCAACTTACATGACTTTATACCAAAAATGGTGAGTACAATGTCGGGCCATCCTATCATTTACTCTATACAAGAAGATTCCCTCCGAGCCATGACATAAATGGTGATATCATTTACTTTTGATGGCAGATATCTAAAAATTCACTTGTTGTCTCATCTAATCTCAGACGTAGAGGCATGCGTATAGATTTAAATTGTTGAGTTATGTGGTGAGCAGGAGGGGGAAGTGAATTACTTATTGTTCATGTGTTGCATTGCTAGGTATCGGGTAGCTGGAGAAATTTGGAAATTAAGTCCTAGATTGTTAGTCACAAGAGATATGTAGTTCTCAGAATCACTGATGAATAACATAGCTATGATTAACACTCGGATGTTATTAACCAAGCTTTGGTTGATCTATGTATATGAAGCACTGCTATGGCATAACAACACTTTGATTCTGCTTATGTAACAGGGAAGAATAGAACATCTGACGCAAATGCTTACTATCTCCCATCACGGGATACTAATGAGTACTGTGATTTAACAGATGGATCATGGATTATAGCTAAGGTGCGTACCAGTAATAAATGGATGCTATATCAAAATGACAAGAAGATCTTGCAAAGATATGTAGTTGTATCAAAATGATTAAAACAAAAAAAATAATAATTGGATTATACTTATCTCTTATTTCATAATGTGGACCTGAAAACATATATCATAACTAAACCATTTTTATATAAATATGTTCAGCATCCACTTCACACTAGAACATACGTTATATTTTTAAAAAATAGACTTAAAATTTCACAGAAAATATAAAAGAAAATTATATCTACTATCATATTTACTCATAATATTATACAGTATACCATAATGTATAAAAATTTTTATTTTTTATGTTATATCGGGAGACGCACAATGACTATTTTTGTCCATGGTTTTACTTTACACTTTTAATCTAATACTTTTTACTATTATTCTTTTTAAAATATGACATTATCTCTCTTCCCCTCTTTCTCTTCTCCTCTCTCTCTCTCCATCTTCTTCCTCTTAAAGAAAAAAATAGAAGATAATCAAGATACCGATTGGTTGGAGATGTGGATTTTTCATCGTAAATCGTGGTTTCCCCTAGTTCCAACTTAAAATGTCCACCAACAAATTGTTGTCTACTAGGAGAGTATAGACAAGAATACATCTGGTGGAGATGATTGGAGATGGTGGACCACTTTATTGCAAGTCCATTGGAAAGTTTATTGTTATTCTTTTTGTAAATTTTGACTCATCAGGTGGTCTATCATAACATGTACACATGGTAGACTTAAACGAAAGTCATTGTATGTTGACGCGATGATTGAAAAGCAATATTGTTACTGTGAATACAAACATATAATTTTAAAGACTATTATATAGTATATATTCTCGTATAGTATTGAATTAATGGTTATGAAGTCTACTCTTATTGTATTCATTTTAGCCATCCTAAATAGTATGTGGATTGCAATATTTTCGGTATGTATGAAATGGTGGAATATATATATTTTGGTGATTAATCGAAATGCATATGTGGTGGAGGGGGTGTTGAGTATCAACTCTTACTCGAAATCAAAACCAAAGTGCATATTGGGACCGTTTTTCAATCTATCGGTCCGAGAATCAACTCTACCGAGAAAACTTTTCCATCAAATGCTATATCGATCTATACGTGCATCATCTAGTAAAGACACATATGGTCTACGTGTCCATCTTTTCCACAAAATATTTCACCCCACCAACTTTCCTTCTTGCATATTGTCCACCAACGTGTCTATCATCTCTACTTGTCCATCTTGTCCACACAATATTGCACTCCCACCAACATTTCTTCTTGTGTATATTGTCCACCAACTTCTTCGTCATCTTTATGTGTCCATCATTTTTTACTTTTCCATCATCCAATAAAGATACATATAATTTATGTGTCCATTTTTTCCACACAATACAGGTTTTGGTCAACCTACGTCCATAACGATCCCAGCTTGTCAACCAATGTCATCTTCAATAACCAAACCCTACATGTCCATGAGCAACTAAAAATATATCTTGTCTATGATTTTGCATGAGATATTTGATGTTTTATGTTATATCAGTATAGTTACTCATTATTGAAGACATCATGTTAACTCATTATTGAAGACATCAATTATCAACTAAAAATCATATAACAGTAATAGACATCATTGATTTTGAAGTTAGGATAATTTGTTTTTGGTTACAATTTGGTGGGTATGGAAATGGCGGTGTGGATATGTGTTTGGTGTTGTTGGTAGATGCAGAGATTGTGTTAGTTTTCTCAAGGAATTGGCTACAAATACTATTGAATCTCACAACATCGTGAGAGGAGAGAGAGGTGCTAGGCAAGTCTCAAGGCTGGAATTAGGCTGGGAGAAACCAAATGAGGGGTGGATGAAAGTGAATACTGACGGGCTTTGACAGAACTTTGGGTTATGCTTTGGCTGGAAGAGGACTTACCCGTTATACACGGATCTTTCCAAGCAAGTGTTAGCTTCTTTCCGCATCGTGAGTACAAATGCTGAGGATCCTAGGAACCCTCGTATGTCCCAAGACCGAGGTCCAGTTCTTTTTTTCTGGGGCGGCTTTACAAGTTCCATGTGGTCGACTTTGGACCCCTTTTTGGTTTCCATCGCCGTAGTTATCTTTCCCATACACCCGAGTTTCACTCCCCTCATGATCTTTGGGGTATCATAGCTCACGGTCGTTTTCTTTCAAAGAATGCGAAGATGACATTGATCATCAACCCTGATATCCGTCTCACGGGTAAGATTCTTAGCGTTCTTTTCTAAGGAAAGGAAGAGGTCGGTTTCATTAAGAACCAAGAGCTAGAGTTTATACATTATGCTCTTAGCCGTTTCACTCTAGACGCTTATGAGACTGACCAAGACCGTCACACCCATGATGCCAACATTGGTTGGTTGTTCGCTCAGATATTGGATGAGAGGAAGTTTGCCGCTTCAAGGAACCCAACGTGCACCAAGATGATGGGTAGTTTGATTACCCCACTATTATAAGCTGTTGGGATTCCGCTTCACCTCTTTCCTCACGAGACGGGGACTAACTCGGTTGATGAGAGGTATATTCCTAACACTAAGTGGTTTTATAGGTTTCAGGACTATCTTTTCGAGAACATGGACGGTCAAATTTGTGAGATCCATTTGTTGCAGCCTGAGTTGACTAGCATCACCTCCTTCGCCAACATTCAGTTCTTACCAGGTGAAGAGCATCTCAACCGACCTTCAGCTGCAGTTCCTGAGGCTCCGTGACTTTCTTGAAGAAGCTGTATCAACCAGAGACGACCTCGAGCCCTAAGCCCTGATGATGAGGTTCCTGAGTTTTCAGACGTTGAGGAGATTCCTGAGTACATCCTTCCACCGGTTTGGGATGACATGACTCAGGCTGAGCAGATTGCATGGCTTATGGACTCACAGCAGCAGAACAATAGGTTGATGCGGGACAACAACAACTTGATGCGGTGGATTCTGAGGACTGTTTCAAGCCACCGAGATATCATAGTGACGATGAGAGGAAGAATGCTTAAGATGTTGAGAAGCACGATGTTGGTGATGGATCTGGTCACCATTCTGATTGAGAGAGTGTCTGAACTTCATTTGTAGTATTTTTCTTATCACTTAAAACTCATGTTATTTGTTATTTTTCTTTGTTTTGATACTTTTTGATATTTTTCCTTTCTCTCTGATTTATTTTCACACTGGGACGGTGTGAAGTAAGTCTGGGGGAGGGAGTATGTACTAACGCGGACCTAGCGTTTTATTTTGGGTATTTTGTCAGAAATGATGATTTTTTCAAAATTTTCGTTTTGAATTCGCTGAGTCTTATCGAGTCGAAGGAACCATGATCAAAATCAATAATGATAAATAACCAAGTGTGGGTATGGTTTTCAATTTCTCCATATTACTGACTTAGATGAATTGCTGAGATTAGGATTGGAACCCCATTAATGATTGCTTGTTTCTGAAAGTTCTGGTCTTTTGAGTTATTGATGATTTGATGCTAGCTCTGCCATGATAGGACTTAATCTAAATTTGAATTATTCTTACTTATGGTGTTGATATACTATGAGAATTAGGTACCTTGCTCTTCATTGTTCTGTAAAACCGACAAGTTCTTCCAGTACGGTCTGGATCCTTTCTCTCTCTCCCTTAAGAAAAAGGGTTGAAAGCGTGACCTAGAAGTCCGTAGTCAACCCTAGCAAATTTCAGTCTACTTAAAAAAGAATAAGAATGAAAATAAAAGAAAGAAAAGTGCAGAAATGCGAAGAAAAGAAAAAATAAAAAATAAAAATAAAAATAAAAGCACAAAGATAAGAAAAAGAAAAAAAAAGGTGAAAAGGGGGGAAAAGGATCAAGGCCAGAAGTCGGTTGATGCTCTGTTTGGTATGGTCATTTCGATAGAAGATGTACTTGCGTAATTTGATTGATATACCATAGGTGAGAATGCATGTATCTGAACTTAAATGAATCTAAAGAGTTGGTTTATATGATTTGATACTTGATTGATTCGGGATTTAGAGTAGGAAACAAGTTATTAGTTTAGTGGTGGTAAACGGTTCATTCGAAGTAGTTGTTTGAGATTGGTGTCTTTTGGAATTTGAAATTATGCTTATGGTTTTTGAGGTTTTGTGAGTTTCTGTGTGGTCCATTTCAAACCTCTTCTCCAGATTGAATCTTGCTTTACTTGAG
This sequence comes from Iberis pinnata, assembly GCA_900406425.1. Classification (NCBI taxonomy): domain Eukaryota; kingdom Viridiplantae; phylum Streptophyta; class Magnoliopsida; order Brassicales; family Brassicaceae; genus Iberis; species Iberis pinnata. The sequence goes on from OVBE01002548.1 coordinate 5,107, forward strand.
GATAAGAAAATATCTAAGTCTGGGGGAGTTGATATTACTCAGTTTTAATGCATAATAGTGGGCATTTATGTCTGCTATTTTGCATTATTCCGAGTGTTTTCCTTGCAATTTTGGTGTATTTTCAGGATTCTAGGTGTTCGGGTCGTTTTGGAGTTAAAAGGAAGCATTTCATAACATTTTAGAGCGTTTCAAAACTTTCAGAAGAATGAACATAATGAAGAACATAATGCACGATCGGGCAACACATGAGCCCGATCGGGCATATCTTCCTGGAAGTTTTCAAGAGCACAGATCGATCGAGCATTTACAGAACGATCGAACAACTATTCAAAGTGCCTGATCGGGCACAAGGGAGAACGATCGGGCATTTAGCCCGAGAGGAACCAAAATTTTCCAATTTTTGCACTCAAGTCCTCAACTTTATCAAAAACTCCTATACTTGAACTACAAAATCCTTTGGCTTAGGTTTTTATCTTTTTACATTTTCATACTTTGCAATTTTGAGAGCTTTTACTTGGAGAAGAATTCATGAACCTTGTATTTGGAGAAGAATTTCTGAACCCTTTATATATTTATTCTTAGTTTAATCATGTGTTCTTCTTTGATATTGTGTTTTCCATCCTCTACAATGTCTGAGTAGTTCATTAGCTAGGTTTTAGGGTTTCTTAGGGAAACCAGGTTTGAATGTTAGGATTAATCTTGTATGACTGAATTTGTTAAGTTCTTAGTCTAAATTTTTTTTTAATGCATGAATTAGTTTGATCACCTAGTTCATGATAATATGTTGATAAATACAAAGAGATTTGATTTAGTGTTTTTATTTGCGAGAGTATTGTTTTAAACGCTTATGAACAACCGAGTCTGAACTGAAATGCATGATCCAATTATTTAAAAAACGGCGAGAGTTTGTTTATAATAATTCGAGCATATGGTTTAATACTCAGAGAGGAGATTATTCTTTATTCATTTTTCATGGTTAGAACTATTTTCAAACAAAAATCATGCATGTTAACTTGACCTTAAACCTGAATACCTATGGATTTCCCTAATTCCTAGCGTTTTCATATTATAGTTTTCAAACCACTTTGACTTATTTTTTTTATTTGTTACAGCAACCACTTTATTATTCTACTTTAGCCTTATTTGAATCTAAAACTGGATCACGTACTTTCTAGTCTATGTGGATTCGACCCTAGCTTTACTACATTAATATGTTATCTGCAGTATTAGTTTAGGATTAAATTCTTAACCTATCAAAAAACTAACATAAAAACATAAAAACAAAGAAACAACTTAATCGTTTAATACATAAACTAGTACAAACCGTGACACAACCTTTTAAAAACCAACTAAAATAAAATACATTACTCAACTTGTGTTTGTCAAATATAATCAGAAACAAACTGTGACACATGCTTACAAAAAAAATCTGTGACACATCCTTACATTTGCAGACTTGATACACACTTACAAAAACCGTGACACAGACTTGACACATGCTGAACTTTTCCTCTACTTGACCATAAACATATTACAATCAGTGAGCCTTCCTGAAAAATAAACAGATTACAATTAGAACTTATACACAAAGAAGCAAATCAGAACAGAATCTCATACACAATAAGCTAAATACACTTGCAGACTTGATACACACTTACACACAACTCAAAAAACAAATTCCAATTACTCAAACACAAATCAGAACATAATCTCATACACACTAAGCTAAATAAAAAGTCATAATTAGAAGTATTCAAACCTAAATGAGCATGTCACTGATTAGCTTATCTTTTAGAGATTTTTCCATATCAGTTAGTGAATCCTTTTTTTCTAATTATACTTTCAAGCAATCCAACCTTCTTCACTCTCTCTTTCATTGCTAAGTCTTTCTCTTTTATTAATCAGATTTCTGAAAATCCAAAACTGCATCTTTCCACTCTCCCCTGTCCCACTTACCTTCCCTTTCTTCTTGGCTGCCTTTACACCTTCAGGCCTTGACATTGCTTCATCACACTCATTGACAGTGTTAGAACTTGTGTAATTATCATCTACTTTCCTTTTTTGAATTAGTATCACCTTTAACAGTAAATTGACACCACTTCTGGTCATTGCGTAGTTCAGTCCATGCATGTTCCAGGTTAAATTTTACCTTGTAATCTTGGTAAAAAATGTCATAAGCCATCTTCAGAATATCATTCTCATTTTGACAATTGCTTTGTTGTCTCTTGGCTGCCTCATAACAGCCAACAAACTTGCAGACTTGGTCATTAATTTTATGCCATCTCTGTTTACAAGTCCATGCATCTCTATTTTGAAAGCCTTCAAACCTTGGTGATGCATTAAAAAATGCAGCAACCCTCTTCCAAAAAGCAGTGTGCTTTTTCTCATTACCAACAATAACATCCTTGCTAGTGTTGAGTCAATCACTGTACAAAACTATGTCCTCTGTTGGCGACCATTTCTTCCTCTCTCTACGCTCAACAACCTCAGACCCTATAGGAGGGGTTATGTAACACTCACTGTTAAGGATCTCTTGTTGGCTATTCAAGAGATCCATGAAATTAGAAGGTTGTCCTAATAGATCCATGAGAATTGGGGTTATGTTACACTCACTGATTTAGAAAATAAAATTCTGTTACAAAACAGCAACTAGTTTTGGTTTTGGTTTGTGTATTACAAAACAGTTTCATGGAGTATAAGAGGTTTTAATAGCTGTTAGAGTTTTAATTGTTCTTAGAGTTAGTGGGTGAGAATGAATTTGAGTAGGTTTGGTTGTTGTTAGAGTTTTAATTGTTTTTAAAGTTTTAATGGTTAACCAAACAAGCAATCAATAATCCCTAATACCTACACCTAATTCACACAACAACCAATAATCAAGTAGAAAATTACAAACCTTTAACCAGCTGCAAATCTACCATGTACTGATCCTAATTACAACATTCTGGTGTAGTGTTGCAGCCTGCATAATAGATGCACCAACACAATTAGATACACTAGCACAACTTAAACATTATACAATCCAATTACTAAATATTAAGCACCAAACAAACTTCAATTTCATTCACTTTGAAAAGTATAATAAAATTCAAATGTGGAATCAGAAGAAAACAATCCAATTATCAAACTGAAATCACAAACACTCTGATCAGAATCTAAATTTTACAAATACCATTCATTAGTTTAACTCAATGCACAAAACAAACAATCTGTTATCAAAAAACAAACAATCTAATAATCAAATCAAGCTTCAAATGAATCAAGCACCATATGGACATATACTAAACTGATTATCAAAGCATATTATCAAAGAATTACAGTCACAAATTACACAGATTATGCAAGGATAAAAATCACATAATAAACAGTTAATCTAATCTCTAACCTAATAAAAACAATATGAGCCAAATCAACCAGTTGTACAATATCAAAACAGTAATGGTATTGAAAACTTTTCATTCACTTATCTCATAATGGATTTCGAATCCGAAATCGATTCATGTTTGTTTCTGCACTCGCCTTCCTTCTTATAACCGCCCAATCTTCGTTTATCAGAATTTCCAACAGAATCCGCCTCACCTCACCGGGTTTCTCAAAGATGTGAACGTCAGAACATAAATCGCCTTCGTCTCCGCCTTTCAAAGGTGTAGGTTTTTTTGTTGATTTTCATTCCAAAAGAAAACCCTGAAAAAATTTTAGATTTTTTTTAACTCGGTCCAATAATAGGAGGATACGTAAAGTCTCTTACCGGATTCTCAAAACCCTTCGCCAAGAAACGACTCTATAACCACAAGAAAACAGTCGATTATCAACTGATTTTAGCGACTGCCTCCTCGGTTGCTAAATTTAGAAACTAATTTACAACTACTTTGCAACTATTTTGAAACTGCCTGAACTTAGTCGCAAATCAGTTGGTAATAAGATCCCAAACACGTAGATGTTAAATAGTGGCTAATTTAGTGACTAATTAGTGGCTGTCTTATAACTGAAAGATGTATTCGCTCGACTGGTGTTAAAAAGAAAACAATTAGTCGCAAATCAGTCTCCAAATTTGCAACCGTTTTGCGACACAAACCTCTAGTCATAAAATAGTTGCTAAATGGTTTCTTATATCCACGTTTTTTTTTGTGTAACTAAAAAAAGCAGCTGGTTGAGTTGCAAATTGGTTGCTAAATGGTTGCTAAAAAGTTGCAAATTGAAACACATGTTTTCTTCATGCTTAGTAGGTGTAACTAATATTTAGCAACTGTTTTTTAGTCGCAAATCAGTTGCAAAATAGTTACAAAATAGTGTCAAATTTTTCTATATATACAAAGACAACCATGTTATTTTCATTTATACCTCTAAACTACTAAGAATCTCTTCTCTAAAAAACAAAAGATGGCTAATAATTACAATATTTGGAGTTCTAGAAAGTGGATGTATAATTGGATTGATGAAGCTACTGGAAATACTACTCCTCAATTCGCTACTGGGGTGGAGAAGTTCATGTCCGTTGCAAGTATTCAACCGATAGCGCAGAGTAGTGGTGGTAAATTTTATTGCCCATGTATTAGTTGTAAAAATACTAAATTTCTTATCGGACGTAAAATTTGGACTCATTTATATAGTAGATGGTTTATGCAAAATTATTATGTTTGATACAATCATGGAGAAGAGTTAAATGTGGATTTTGGTAATAAAAATCACGCTAGTGGTAGTCATGTAGAAGAAGCTAATTATCAAAATGATGATAACATATATGTTGATATGGTGAATGATAATGATAGATATGTTGATATGATGAATGATGCATTCGAAGGTACCACAACTTTTGATAACTATGTTGATGGGGGTTATCAAAATGTTAAGGAACCTAACCAAGAAGCAACAAAATTTTACAACATGTTATAAGCCGCTAAAAATCGACTTATGATGGTTGCAATGAAGGTCCATCAAAATTGTCTTTAGCTGCTCGGTTTATGAATATTAAGGCATATTATAATATGACTGAGAAGTGCTTAGACAATTACAAGATCTTTTGGAAAGAAGATGAAAAATTGGATAAGTGTAAATATTGCAACGCACCAAGATGGAAGACTAGCGAGGGACGAACAAAGATAATGTATAGTCGTATGTGGTATCTTCCTATAGCTGATAGATTGAAGAGATTGTATCAAAGCGAGAAAACTACAGCAGCAATGAGATGGCACGCTGAACATGATTCAGAAGAGGGGGAAATGTGTCATGCATCTAATGAATATGAGTGGGAAAATTTCCAACTGATACATCCTCGGTTTGCTGAGGAACCAAGTTATGTGTATCTTGGATTATGTACAGATGGGTTAAATCCTTTTTGTATATCTCATAATCATTCATTATGGCTCGTGATGGTGACTCCATATAACTTGCCTCCGGGTACATGTATGAAGAAGGAGTACTTGTTTCTTACAGTGTTGAATTCTGGACCAAAACATCCATGAGCAAGTCTTGATGTGTTTCTTCGACCACTTATTGATGAGTTAAAATAATTATGGTCCACGGGAGTTGAGGCGTATGATGTATCTTTGAATCAAAATTTTAATTTAAAAACGGTCTTCATGTGGACAATTAGCGACTTTCCAGCGTACAGGATGTTATCAGAATGGATGACTGGCGTGTCCAATTTGTATGGATGAAACTAAGTCGTTTCAATTACCAAATAGTAGAAAGACTAGTTGGTTTGACTGTCACCGATGATTTCTTCCTCATGGACATGCACTGAGAAGAAACAAAAAAAAAATTTAAGGAAAACAAGCGTTGGATGATTATCCACCTGAAGATTTATTCGGTGCACAAGTTCTATATGAGCGTAATAGGGAAGTTGAGCCAAAAAAAAACATTTTTCTGTGGGGGAAATGGCCATGAAGTCAAACTGGATGGCTACGATGACTGGCTCAATTAGCACAATGAAAGCATAATTTGGGAGCTACCATATTGGGTGGACCTCACTCTACGACATAATCTTGATGTAATGCATATCGAGAATATTTTTTTTATAACATAATTTTCACCATTATGAAAGTCAAAGATAAATCGAAAGATACAGTGAAGTCAAGATTGGATGTAGCAAAGTTCTGTTCAAGGAAAGAGATGCATATTGATGATAAAGGTAGAGCCTCATTTCCCATTTACAAATTGACTCCAATAGCCATAGAACGTCTACTTAAATGTGTCAAACATGACGTCAAATTCCTCGACGGGTATTCATCAAATTTATCTACTTATGCGGATATTGAGGGTAAGAAGTTTACCGGGATGAAAAGCCATGATTGCCACGTTTTTATGGAACGCTTACTTCCATTCATCCTCCCAGATCTCTTGCCTAAAAATTGTAAATTACAAATTAATTACTAATATAATATATTCTAATTAACATTGTAAAAATTAGAAATCGGTGGGTTCTTTCGCGATTTATGTTCTAGAACTTTTAAAGAAGATCGTGTTAAAATTCTGAAGGATAACATTGTATTGATCATAAGAAATTTGGAGAAGATTTTTCCACTTTCTTTCTTTGACGTCATGGAACACCTTCATATACATCTCCCGTACAAAGCTGAGTTAGGTGGTCATGTGCAGTACAGGTGGATGTATCCCTTTGAAAGATTTTTTAAACATTTGAAAAGCAAAGCAAAGAATAAGAGATATGCAGCAGGCTCAATTGTACAATTTACATTAGTGATGAGATCTCTTACTTTTCAGAACATTATTTTGTCGCTCATATTCATACAAAGACAAGGTATAAATATAAATGATGAAAGTACTACATTTATTAATTTATAGTACTAATTAATTTCTTTTCATTAATTACGAATGCAGGTCGACAAGATTTGACGAAGGTGAGGTACCTGAATACCCAGTTGCCGGAATACCAGATATATTTATTCATGTAGGTCGTCCAAGTGGGGAAAAATGGAAATATGGTTATCTGAAAAAGATTACAAGTGTGCTCATGGTTATGTTCTACGAAATTGTGAATTTTTTCGTCCACTTGAAAGATATATATTCTTGTATACTTACATATTTTGTATATAACATATATAGCTTGTTAAACCATTTATTGTATTTTTGTCACACAGTTTGTGCGATGATCATATTCGATATACATATCACGAATTCTCAGACGATGAAGTTTATAACATAAGAGAGTCATAATTCCCTTCATGGGTTAAAGAATATGTAGGTTTGACCAAAAAACATATATATATATATATATATGTATATATATACATATATACATAGTGATATAGTTTATTAATTTAGTTTATATAATATTTGCAGGTTTTATCAAAGAACATTAGTGAGAACGAAACATTTCCTATATGGGTTCAAAATTTAGTCGTCGGACCACACACAAAGGGTACAACGTGGCCCATATATTTTACAAGAGGGTATTTTTTCATACACATTCTCATGGGTTGAGGAGAAAAACATGTAACTACGAAGTATGCGTAAGAGGTGTAAATTATTCAGATGTAGAAAACGAAGAAGATTTTCATGGGATCTTAACAGATATCATACAACTTCATTATCCGGGACTAGTTGGTTTAAAAATCACTCTATTCAAATGTGAATGGTTTGATCCAACTATTGACAAATGTACTTGAAGAAATGGCGGCGTGGTTGATGTTTTATCATGAGGAAAATATTCTAATTTTGAACAATTTATTTTAAGTACGTACATCATTATATTTACATTAGTATTTAATAATAGGTCGTACATCATGTTATTTAATTATTAATCTATTAACATTTTATTTTAGTTAATCCAAGTTCTCAAGCAGATCAAGTTTGTTACAATCTTTATCCGTATACAAGGGTACCAAAAGAGAGATGATTAAATTTAATGAAATTTACTCCTAGAGGAAATGTCATTGGAACATACAACGATGTTGATCCGTCACCTATCATGCAACAAGAAAATGATGATAATGTTGTTTTGACTACAATTGAAGATATTGTAGTGACTTGGCTTACAAATAATTCAAACACTACAGTGGGAAATATTGACTTTGACGTTGGTGATGAGAAAACAAATGATGATTTTCTTATTGATGACACATAATCATCCAAGTCCAATGAAGAAGAAGAATAATTGATGTATAATGTTTCATGTATTAATTAATTGTTATGTGTTAGATTATGTAAACATGTTTCATCTATTAATTAGTTGTTATGTGTGTTAGATTATGTAAACATGTTTCTTGTATTAATTAAGTTTTATGTGTGTTAGATTATGTAAACATGTAAACTAATAAACCTAAGTGTGACATTTTTCCATTCCCTCTTCTTTTTTTAATAAAAAGACACAGAGCACTCGCTAATCAGTTGCTAAATTTGCAACTACTTAGCGACTACCTTTACAAAAAAAAACATGGTAGTCGCTAGATGGTTGCTAATTTGGCAACCATTTTGCCACTCTATGTGGTTTTCTTGAGTAAAAACATATCTTATTTGTAAATTATCAACATTAATCAAAAATTAGTGTTTAAGTATATGTTATTTTTATAAAAAAAAATCAAAATTTATGGATTCAATGTTTTATAATTCAATTTTCCATTTATACTTTTAAAACTTTTAAACAATTCACATAACTTATATAAAACACTTACAAATTGTTATAAGATTATTTTTTTCAAAATTATTGGATTCAAAAATTAGAAATTGATCATTCATAGAAACATGTGTTACAATTTAGAAAAAATGATTTTAAAACTGAAACTTCAAAAATATTTATATGAACCTTAGTCGCTAATCAGTTGCTAAATTTGCAACTAATTAGCGACTGCCTTTACAAAAAAAAAAAACATGGAGTCGCTAAATGGTTGCTAAATTAGCAACCATTTTGCCACTCTATGTGTTTTTTTGAGTAAAAACATGGCTTATTTGTAAATTATCAACATTAATTATACATAAATGTTTAAGTATATGTTATTTTTATAAAAAGTTCAAAATTTATGGATTCAATGTTTTATAATTCAATTTTCCATTTATACTTTAAAAATTTTAAACAATTCACATAACTTATGTAAAATAGTTACAAATTGTTATAAGACAATATTTTTTCAAAGTTTTTGGATTCAAAAATTAGAAGTTTATCATTCATAGAAACATATTTTACAATTTAGAAAAAATGATTTTGAAATTGTAACTTAAAATCTATTTATATGACCTTCGTCGCTAATTAGTTGCTAAAATTGTAACTAATTAGCGACTGCCTTTACAAAAAAATAATACATGGTAGTCGCTAAACGGTTGCTAATTTAGCAACCATTTTGCCACTCTATGTGGTTTTCTTGAGTAAAAATATGTCTTATTTGTAAATTATCAACATTAAATATACATTATTGTTTAAGTATATATAAGTTATTTTATAAAAAAAATTAAAAATTTTATGGATTCAATGTTTTATAATTCAGTTTTCCATTTATACTTCTAAAACTTTTAAACAATTCACATAACTTATATAAAATAGTTACAAATTGTTATAAGACAATATTTTTTTAAAGTTTTTGGATTCAAAAATTAAAAATTGATCATTCGTAGAAACATGATTTTGAAATTGTAAATTAAAAACTATTTATATGAACCATAGTCGGTAATCAATTGCTAAATTTGCAACAAATTAGCGACTCCTTTTACAAAAAAAAAACATGCTAGTCGCTAAATTGTTGCTAATTTAGCAACCATTTTGCCACTCTATGTGGTTTTCTTGAGTAAAAACATGTCTTATTTATAAATTATCAACATTAATTATATATTAGTGTTTAATTATATGTTATTTTTATTAAAAAAAATTCAAAGTTTATGGATTTAATGTTTTATAATTTAATTTTCTATTTATACTTTTAAAATTTTTGAACATTTCACATAATTTATATAAAATAGTTACAAATTGTTATATGACAAAAAATTTTCAAAACTTTTTGATTCAAAAATTAGAAATTGATCATTCATAGAAACGTGTGTTACAACTTAGAAAAATAATTTTGAAATTGTAACTTAAAAACTATTTATATGAACCTTAGTCACTAATCAGTTGCCAAATTTGCAACTATTAGCGACTGCCTTTACAAAAAAAACATTGTAGTCGATAAATGGTTGTTAATTTAGCAACCATTTTTCTACTCTATGTGGTTTTCATGAGTAAACACATGTCTTATTTATAAATTATCAACATTAATTATACATTAGTGTTTAAGTATATGTTATTTTTATTAAAAAATTCAAAATTTATGGATTCAATGTTTTATAATTCTATTTTTCATTTATACTTTTAAAACTTTTAAACAATTCACATAACTTATATAAAACAGTTACAAATTGTTATAAGACAATATTTTTTTCAAAATTATTGGATTCAAAAATTAGAAATTGATCATTCATAGAAACATGTAGTACAATTTAGAAAAAATGATTTTAAAACTGAAACTTCAAAAATATTTATATGAACCTTAGTCGCTAATCAGTTGCTAAATTTGCAACTAATTAGCGACTGCCTTTACAAAAACAAACATGGAGTCGCTAAATGGTTGCTAAATTAGCAACCATTTTTCCACTTTATGTGTTTTTTTTTTTGAGTAAAAACATGGCTTATTTGTAAATTATCAACATTAATTATACATAAGTGTTTAAGTATATGTTATTTTTATAAAAAAGTTCAAAATTTATGGATTCAATGTTTTATAATTCAATTTTCCATTTATACTTTAAAAATTTTAAACAATTCACATAACTTATGTAAAATAGTTACAAATTTTTATAAGACAATATTTTTCAAAATTTTTGGATTCAAAAATTAGAAGTTTATCATTCATAGAAACATATTTTACAATTTAGAAAAAATGAATTTGAAATTGTAACTTAAAAACTATTTATATGACCTTCGTCGCTAATTAGTTGCTAAAATTGTAACTAATTAGCGACTGCCTTTACAAAAAAAAATACATGGTAGTTGCTAAACGGTTGCTAATTTAGCAACCATTTTGCCATTCTATGTGGTTTTCTTGAGTAAAATATATCTTATTTGTAAATTATCAACATTAATTATACATTATTGTTTAAGTATATATATGTTATTTTTATTTAAAAAAATTAAAATTTATGGATTCAATGTTTTATAATTCAGTTTTCCATTTAAACTTTTAAAACTTTTAAACAATTCACATAACTTATATAAAATAGTTATAAATTGTTATAAGACAATATTTTTCAAAAATTTTGGATTCAAAAATTAGAAATTGATCATTCATAGAAACACGTGTTACAAATTAGAAAAAATGATTTTGAAATTGTAACTTAAAAACTATTTATATGAATCTTAGTCGCTAATGAGTTGCTAAATTTGCAACTAATTAGTAACTGTTTTACAAAAAAAAATACATGGTAGTCGCTAAATGGTAGCTAATTTAGCAACCATTTTTCCACTTTATGCGTTTTTATTGAGTCAAAACATGTCTTATTTGTAAATAATCAATATTAATTATACATTAGTGTTTAAGTATATGTTATTTTTATTAAAAAAATAAAAATTTATGGATTCAAAGTTTTATATTTCAATTTCCATTTATAGTTTTAAAACTTTTGAACAATTCACATAACTTATATAAAATAGTTACAAATTATTATAAGACGATATTATTCAAAATTTTTAAATTCCAAAATTAGAAATTGATCATTCATAGAAACATGTGTTACAATTTTGAAAAAATGATTTTGAAAACATAACTTAAAAACTATTTATATGAACCTTAGTCGCTAATCAGTTGCTAAATTTGCAACTAATTAGCAATTGCTTTACAAAAACAAAGTACATGGTAGTCGCTAAATGGTTGCTAATTTAGCAACCATTTTGTCATTCTATGTGTTTTTATTGAGTAAAAACATGTCTTATTTGTAAATTATCAACATTAATTATACATTAGTGTTTGAGTATATGTTATTTTTATTTTTAAAAATCAAAATTTATGGATTCAATGTTTTATAATTTGTTGATACCAGGTATAGCACCTACCCAAAAAACCCATTTCGACTCAAGGCCTAGCTGGACGCCAACATCAAGAAGAGAAAGGGGCTTAGAAGAGCAAGACCTAGGTGGGCTGATCTGACGAGCCAGACCTTCCAGCTCGAGGTCCATTAGGGTTGATTAATGAAATTAGGGTTTTAAGCATGTATTTTCACTATAAATACCCATGTAATTATTCTTTAATGATATATGAAATTCTTCCTAACTTTTACCCACAAGATCAAAGATTTAAACCTATTTGTTAAGTCTTGATTCAACAGTTGGCGCCGTCTGTGGAGACTTGCTAGAAAAATTCGTGATTTATCTTTGCAGGAACAAAAAACTAGCAGCAATGACCACATGATTACTCGAAAAAGCACCAGATGGATCTATCATCGACCTAACAAACAAAGACGATCATGCTGACAAAACGGGATCTGACCACGAAGAAGAAACCCCGGAAATCACCATGCAGGATCTGCTAGACCAGATAAAAGAGCAAAAGGCAGAAACCGCCAAGCTAAGAGCGGAGTCACAGACCCTAAGAGCACAACTGGATGACATCACCGCGTCTACGGAAGAAAGGGACGTGCACACAATCAACCGAAATATAATCGGAGCATCTCACCAAACTCTTCCTACAAACGGAAATCAAGGTCGGTCAGACTACACAAACGCGACCAGGTTCAGGAGCATGACCGAGGATACCGAGATGCGGAACATCCGCGAACAGTTGAAGATCATGAGCTCGCAAGTACATCAGGCCACCAGCTCGGCTCCTGATATCCTGCGCGCCATTGAAGCAACTCAATGAACCCAGTTTTCAAGGAGAGTTACCGACATCTCAGTTCGGCACTCCGCTAAAATCAATATGACGGCAAGAGTGACCCGGTCCAATACTTGACAGCTTTCACAATCGCTATGGCGCGAGCTCAATTCTCGCCAGAAGAACGAGATGCAGGTTTGTGTCAACTTTTTGTTGAAAACTTGTCGGTTTCGGCTTTAGATTGGTTCTCCCGTCTAGAGCCTGGAACCATTGACACGTTTCAACAACTTTCAACCGTATTCATCAAACACTACTCCATGTACATCGCGAAGAAAGCATCAACAACCGATATGTGGACTCTGTCCCAACACGAAGACGAATCACTAAAAGATTTCATTGACAGGTTCAAAGGAGTCGTAGCTCGTATCGTGATCAACGACGAGGGGGGCAATTTCTGCACTATGAAAGGCATTGTGGTTCAAATCAAGGTTCACAGACGAGCTCGGCAGGTATACAACTCTACATTAGAGCTCGACAAAGTCGAACAAGTCAGTATCTATGCTGAACATCCAAACCGAACCATAGGAATCGGGAAGGAGCTGGACGAGACCATTAAAACCAAGCTAATAAAACTACTCAAAGAGAACGTCGGAACCCTCGCTTGGACCATGGACGACATGAAATTTATCGACCCATCGATCACCTGCCACGAGTTAAACGTGGACCCGAGCTACAGACCAATAAAACAGAAACGCCGCAAGCTCTGAACAAAACGTTCTCAAGTGGTCAATGAAGAAGTAGAGAAACTTCGGAAAGCCGGCTCGATTGCCGAGGTAAAGTACCCAGAATGGCTGGCCAATCCTGTTGTCGTCAAGAAGAAGAACGGCAAGTAGCGCGTGTGCGTCGACTTCACTGACCTCAATAAAGCGTGCCCCAAAGACAGCTTCCCCTTACCTCACATAGACAGACTAGTGGAAGCTACGGCAGGTAACGAGCTCTTAACCTTTATGGATGTCTTTTCAGGGTATAACCAAATCATGATGCACCAAGCAGATCGGGAAAAAACCGTCTTTATCACGGACAGAAGAATCTATTGCTACAAGGTAATGCCCTTTGGGCTGAAAAATGCAGGAGCAACGTACCAACGCCTAGTCAACAAAATGTTCACGGACGAGATCGGCAGGTATATGGAAGTTTATATCGACGATATGCTCGTTAAATCCGTCAAGGCCAATGACCACATCAACCACCTGGCGAAATGCTTCGAAACACTCAACCTTTACGGAATGAAGCTCAATCCAGCCAAGTGTACCTTCAGAGTCACATCTGGTGAATTTTAGGGTACATCGTAACAAAAAGAGGAATCGAAACAAATCCCAAACAGAGCTATCCTAAATTTACCAGCACCACAAACAAAGAAGGAAGTACAGAATCTCACAGGTCGTATTGCCGCGCTGAACAGGTTCATCTCCCGATCCACTGATAAGAGCCTGGCATTCTACCAAATTCTCAAAGGGAAAAAGTGTTTCGAGTGGGATGCAAAGTGTCAGGTCGCATTCGACGAACTCAAAGCATATCTAACCACACCTCCTGTACTCGCCAAACCAGAGGACGGTAAGATCCTCTACCTCTATGTCGTAGTTTCTGAAGCAACAGTCAGTGGCATCCTCGTTAAGGAAAGCCAAGGAGAACAGAGACCGATTTTTTACGTCAGCAAGTCGCTCAATGATGCCTAGACGCGGTACTCATCCATTGAAAAGATAGTACTAGCAGTAGTATCTGCAGCTCGGAAACTACGACCTTACTTCCAATCGTACACCATCGTACTCAGCAACCAGCCACTATGCAATATCCTTCATAGCTCGAACCAATCTGGAAGGTTGACCAAATGGGCATGCGAGCTTAGCGAATACGACGTAGAGTATCGGAATCGAACATGTTCAAAGGCCCAGGTTCTTGCAGATTTTGTTGCAAAAATACCTCCCGAGGCACAGGTCGCACCTCCACCAAGCGTATGGAATCTCTACGTTGACGGATCATGAAGGAAACAGGTATCAGGTGCGGGTATCAGGCTCGAATCACCAACTGGCAAGGTACTCGAACAAGCCTACAGGATCAAGTTTGAGGCATCCAACAACGAAGCAGAGTATGAAGCCCTACTGGCAGGACTACGACTTGAAAAGAACCTCAGTGCTTCACGAATACACGCCTTCTGTGACTCCCAGCTCGTCACCAGCCAATTCAGCGGGGAATACGCAGCAAAGAATAAGAGGATGTTAAAATACCACCAAATGGTCCAAGAACTAGCCAGTTGTTTTGGAAGCTTCGAACTCACCAAAATTCCGCGAGACGAGAACAAGCTTGTCGATACTCTAGCCAACATGGCTTCAACTAACAAGCTGGAACTAAAAAGGACCATCCCGATGGAGTACTTAACCTCACCAAGTATCACCACAATGATGTCTAGTGCAATCGAAGAGCTAATATCTTTCGAACGAAAACAAGACCAACATAATCCACCTGACTGGCGAGCCGAGATAAAGGAGCATATCCTTACAGGAAAGGTGCTCGAAGACAAGTGGACAGCATGACGACTCCGAGTCAAAGCAGCAAGATACACCGTCATAGATGGGCAACTCTACAAACGATCCGCATCCGGAATCCTACTACGATGTATTACCGGGGAAGATGTGCAGAAGGTGCTTGCCAAACTTCACGAAGGAGCGGGTGGAAGTCTCTCTAGCGGACGCTACCTGGCGTTACGTATAAAAAAGCACGAACACTACTGGCCAACAATGCTCCATGATAGCCAGGAGTTGGCCAAACGATGCAAAATGTATCAACAGCACGTACCAACTAACCATGCACCCACCGAACCATTAAATGCATCAGCAAACCCCTATCCATTCATGAAATAGGGGATGGACGTCGTCGGACGTTTTCCAGTTGGAACAAACAAGCAAAAATTCCTGCTGGTAATGACTGACTACTTCACCAAGTGGGTCGAAGCCGAATCATATACAGCTGTCAAAGCAAAGCAGGTTTGATGTCTAAATACCATAGACTCCTAAATCGGCAAGGTGATTCCTATGAACAGGATCATTAACGACCCGCATTTTCTGTGAGTATTTCAGGTACAAGACTTCATCTGGAAGAACATAATATGCCGACATGGCATCCCGTATGAAATCTTGATGGATAACAGCACTAACTTCTGTGCAAAAATAGTACAGGCCTTCTGCGACAGGTGGACGGCAAACCAGCCATAACCCCGACATATACGTCAATTTATACTAACCATCTAATTATGGCCCGTGTTGCAGGTGGAAGATCCGGCTGAACCATTTTACGCCAAGGTATCCGCAGGCAAATGGACAGGCCGAGGTCATTAACAAATCTATAGTCGACGGACTGAAGAAAAGACTCGATTCCAAAAAGAATTGTTGGGTAGAAAAATTAGACGGTGTCCTATGGTCCTACCGAACTACACCTCGGCAATCTACCAATCAAACGCCATTTTCCTTGGCCCAAGGGATCGAATCTTTAGCACCATCCGAAGCAGCCGTGTTCAGCTTACGCCGAGAAAAGCTTCCAAAGAGCAAAGCCGTTCACGACGACATGCTCCTCGATTCTCTCGACGATGTAGAGGAGGTCCGAGACAGAGCACTCTATTGGATACATGCTTATCAGCAAACAACGAGACGATACTACAACAAAGGAGTCAAGCATAGACGATTTGAAGAAGGAGACTTGGTCCTACGAATAACCTACGCATATACTGCCGAAGAGAATGCTGGTAAACTGGGAGCTCGGTGGGAAGGCCCATATGAAGTATCCAAGATTGTCAAACCAGGAGTATACGAACTAAAATTTACAGACGGGACACCGACCCCAAACTCTTGGAACGCCACAAAACTTAAGAGATTTTATTCTTAGGTTCCTTTGTACCGCGAACTACGACCTGGCTTGATCCCTGTTTTCAGGGTATGTAGGCAACCCACTGGGTGCAGCTATTTCACTTAATATAATTATTTTTCCCAACCATATATCGATCTCCTGAGTCAATCTTGGCATCTTTTACAATATTCGCATAAACGGTTGTACCAACTGCACCTTTGCAAACCCCTAAAAAACCACAAACTAAAGCTGAGTCGTAACTCGCACATACCCTGCGCAAAGATGGGGATGTCTGCGAGATCGAAGTTTTCTCGTCTTGGCTCCAAATACCTTCAATAAAGCCAAGGTCTGCCTCGCGTACTCCTAAAGATGAGTACTGAACACGTGCGAAGTCATAACGTTCGAGCTAAAGTCTCTATTTAAAACAAATGCCAAGGTCCGCCTCGCGTACTCCTAAAGTCGAGTATTGAACGTGTGCAAAGTTACAACGTCTGAGCATAAGTCTCATCCTAAAAGCCGAGTTCCGACTCGCGTACTCCAACCGAGAGTTTCGGCAAAACTACAGTTTTCGCCCATAGATTATTTGTCAAAAGGGACGATCTGCAGGTTGTTTCCTTCGGGCTTCTGATCATGTGGTTATTCAGTTCGCACAAGAATTAGAGAAATATCCACTTATAACATTTACATACTCTAAGCAAATTGCAAAGCGAACAAACCGAACTCCGGATTAAACAAGCAATATGAAATCAAACCATAAATCGTCGAACAAAGTATTACGCAAAATACGCTGAGCTCGAGCTCTATTCCCATTATCAAAAGACAAGTCTTACAAGGTTTGTAAAAACAATAACAACGACTTAATAGATGTGCAAATCTGGAAACACATATTCTTTGAAAATAAAAGCAAAATGCCGACACACAAGGCAGACCCAAATCCTAAGAAAACACGACAACTACCCCGAAGGAACATAAGAGGTACAAAATTGGCCGACCCCAATCCTAAGAAAACTGTGAAAGCTTCTCCAAAGGAACAGCTAACCCCTCGGCATGGGTGGAGTAGCAGGCTGGACCGCAACAGAAGCTTTCGAACACCCCAGAACAGATTGAATCAAATTCGAACCATGTTCATTGAACGTAGGTCGGAATTTGAAGTCCTCAGGCGTGACATCCGTTATGTCAATAGCATCGTACTGCACCTGAAACCTCGCCACGTCCGCCTCAAGCTTCGCCACAAACTCAGGTGGCACAGAACCACCCTCTTCAACTATGAACTGCACACAGTCCAGAGTCCCCTTAGCCTGGGCGTACTCTAGGATGATGGGATCACCCTTGTTCCGGTCCTCTACGTGCTGTCAGAGCTTCTCAAGCTTAGTTACACACTCAACCTGAGTCTTTCGCCGCGCTAGCGTGACTTCCGAGAGTCGGGAGAGTTAGAGCCTTTTCATCTTGCCCACATGCAACTTTTCGAGAGCACAGTAGGCCTCTCGCAGCTCGAAGAAGTCGGCACCCGTTTTCTCTTGGATCACTTGCTGATTGAGGAGCTCCATCACGGCAATGACATAGGTATCGTTCAGCTCACCCCTCAAAGTAGCAAGGTCGTTGGTGGCATATTCCGTAGTCTCACTTAGCATTTTCTTCAGAGCAGCTACCTGCGTCGTCAGCTGTTTGACCACCTCTTCTTGCTTGTTCAATTTCAGTCGCTCTTTGGCAAGACGTTTCTTGTACTTATCAACCAGCTTCGACAGCTCCTCCAGTTTATCCTCATCTCCAGCCATAGACCGGAGTTTATTTTCATAAAATGCGACGAGCTCATTGGTCGTCACCAAAGTCTGCCACCATACATTTACCAAGTTAACACTTATAATTGCGATAGGATACAGAAATAAAGACACAATCATACCTCGCAGGCTTGCCGAGACAATGTTTCATACACCTCAGGGGCGAACATCCGATCTACGGTCAGAATGATCACTTCATTGGCCCCTAGATGGTTCACCAAACCAGCACACGCCTGTTTATCCTGCGCAAATGGTGTGCCCTTATGTGTAAACGAAAAAGTCCAGCTTCCTCGGGAGTTGTCCTGCCTTCCAGTTTGGGAGCTTCCTCCCTCTGCGATCTGACGCTCATCAGCTTCATCTTCCTCCTCCTTCTCTTCACCTTCATTTTCATCATCACCACCTTCTCCATCATCATCATCACCACTTGCTGCTCTAAGAAGGTTTGGGAGCTCTTCAGCAAATGTCTCCAGGCTAGGATCCAGGGATTCAATGTCCCTTGTCATCTCTCCCAAGATCTAGGAGGTTGCTGGGGTTCCACTAGGAGGAGCAGGCGGCGCAACAGATAGGTCGGCAGCACGAGCTTCCGCAGGAGGAACTCACAGCTGTTCCCCTGCAATGTCCTTTCCTTTTTGATGTTCCCCAGTGGAAACACCTTCATTTACTGTTTGTCCCCCCCCCCAGCAGGGACTTTTTCTCTCGAGCCTTGTTCCTCAGCAAGAACAGCAGCTGGATTCGGCTCTTCAGCCTCATTAATTACAAGCACCTCTCGAGAATTTTGATCCCAGTTGGATCGGCGTCTCTTCCTTCGGACCAAAGGAGGACAAGAATCTCTGCTACCTGCAAAAGCAGACGTCTGGTCGAGTTTCCTCTTCGAACTCGAAGCTAACTTCTCAAGGCTTGATTTGTAATCTGGTATAGGTGGTGGGCGACCCATCTTCTTAGCTTTCTTAACAGGACAAACGTTGAGATCCCAGCTAGCTGAACAATGAGCAAGTCCCAGTTAGAAGGATCAAAGTGTTGCTAGAACGGTAAATTGAGGAATACCCTTACCAGCGTTGATAAACGGAATGCTCTGTTTGATGCGTGCACGGGTGAATTGACTAATATGATAGGCTCCTGCTTCTCGGTATCTTTCACAATCTTCAGGACATCCTTCATACAAACTTCATGTCCTGGTATGAGTTAATGTAAAACGAGCTAAATAGTCAGCACAATAATTAGCCTTCCTAGTTTGATGTTCAAACTAATATCAAAAAATATTAGTCGCAATTGATGAATCGTAGAAAGCAAATAACGCAGCTTAACATTAATTTTCTCTCCTATAATAGAACAATATAATGTAAGATTATCTCCTTCAAAGATGATAGAATGATATCCAAGTGCCCACGAACATTGTATTGCCCATAATAGACTAGTGCCTTCAGCCTCTTCTATCGAGTGTCTACTTTCAAATTGCCCTGAGCCACAATGTAGAGTCTTGTTTTGATGGTCCCGAATTATCCATCCCATTCCTGAATTACAATCACCTAGATGATGTGAGCAATCAAAATTACATTTAACAAAGCATCGAGGTGGACGACTCCATCTAGTGGGAGAAGACTTATCCCTTTGGTCTCCAAGTGGTAATCCCAGCAGTGACGATGTGGGACTGTGAACATCAACCCAAATTTGTGTATCAGAGGACGCACAGTGAAAATAATTAAAAGGGGAGATGATTTTATGTTGGAATAGTAATTCATTTTGAGCCTTCCAAAGTCTCCAGAGAATCCAAATGGGAAGCAGTCGAGTTTGGAGATCCAAATGTCGTTTCTTAGTAAATTGAATAAGGCCTCTAAGTTTATCTTCAAAAACTAATGATCCTGATAAAAAAACCTTGAGAATGATATCCTCCAATTCGCCAAACCTGAATGGCATATGGCATTGAAAGAATATATGTTATGCGTCCTCATTTACATTACAACATCGGGCGTAATAGGGATCCACATGAATTCTTCGCCATCTTAAGTTGGATGCAGTACCAATAGCTTTTGAACCCAACTTCCAAAGAAAGTGTTGCAATTTAGGAACTATAGGTAAGCGCCAAATTTCTTTAGCAATATCTGGATAATTATGTAAAGGTGGTGGCAATGATTTGTTGTCCAAAAGCTGAGTGAAAGACACCCAATAACCTGACTTCACAGTGAATAAACCATTTGTTGTGTAATTCCAAAGCAGAGCATCTTCTTGATTTTTCCCAGGCAAATAGATCTTGAGAATATGAGAGTGGTCCTTAGGTGCCACAAAAGCTCGTAAAGCATTCTCATCCCATTGTTTATCAAAAGTAGAAATTAAAGTAGCCACTGAGAGTTCATTATACGTTGGTGAATTCAATCGAGGGGGACGAGGCGGTAAATCTGGGATCCAATTGTGATTTCCCAAGGAAATTGATAAGTTGTTACCTAGAGTCTGTAACATTCCAAAACAAAGAAGTTCACACCCGAATTGCACAGACGACCATCCATAAGAATAGTGAGACCCCAGTGTTGCTTACAAGAAATCTCCAGACCTAAAATATCAATCCTTCAAAACACGATAAATGAGGGATGACGGACATTGCATAATTCTCCAAACATTATTATCTAGAAGAGTTCTATTGAAATGGTGTAAGTTACGATATCCCAGGCCACCATCACCTTTGCGAAACCAAAGTCTGGAACAGGCCACCCATGGTAACTTACGTCGTGATTTTGTAGAGCCCCACCAATAATTCATAACCAGCCGCTCTAATTCATCACAGACAATAATAGGAAACTGGAAACAATTCATTGTGTACAGTAGGAGAGCTAATTCCATAGCCTTAATCAAAGTCTCCTTACCTTCTGTACTCAAGAAACGTGTTTGCCAACCTGTTAGACGATGCATCACCTGGTCTTTGAGATATCGAAACATCTCTGTTTTACGCCTCCCGACCTTCTCAAGCAATCTAGATACTTGCCACCTCCCCCCCCCCCAATATTAGTAATTTGAAGAATACGATGAATACTCTCACGTGTATGTTAAAACACCTTGTCGCCAAACGTTATAGTCGATTTTGAAAATTTTATTAATTGTCCTAATACAGCGGCATAATTTTCAGAAATATGCCTGAATCGTGAGCTACTAGCATGATTAGCTTTGATGAAAAACAGAGAGTCATCAGCAAAGAATAAATGCAATATCGGTGGACCGCCATTGGATATATGAATACCTTGCAGTGCAGAATAACGTTCGGCATCCTTCATTAATAGACTCACTACATCTGAACATAAAATAAATAGGTAGGAGCTTAAGGGATCTCCTTGTCTTAGCCCACGTTCAGCCTCAAAATGGTCATAAGGGTTGCCATTAATCAAAACCGAAAGACCTACTGATGAAACAAACTTCATCACCCAGTATAACCAATGAGAATTGAATTCTTTATGAATCATAACTTGCTCTAAAAATTGTCACTCCAAACGATCATATGCCCTACTAATATCTGTTTTAATAGCCATGTATGTTTTAGCACATCTTTTATGAACCTTTAGCGAATGAAATATTTCATGAGCAAGACATATATTGACTGTAATATAGCTCCCAGGTATAAAAGCCACTTGATTTTCAGTGACCAAAGAAGAAAGTATGGGTTTGAGCCAAGAAACCAAAAGTTTCGAGATGATTTTGTATACCATTGTACACAAACTGATAGGACGAAAATATATCATAGTTCTCAGAACATCAAGCTTCGGTATCAAGCAAAAATTGGTATGGTTAACCGAATTTGGTAAGTTTCTCGTCAAGCAAAAGTTTTGCACCGCAGTCATCACAAAAGGTCCAATAATATCCCAATGTTCTTGAAAGAAGAAAGCCGTAAACCCATCTGTACCTGGTACTTTATGCGGTCCTATTGAGAATAGGGCAGTCTTTATATCATCACTAGTGAATGGTTGTACTAGTGATTCATTCATTGTGTCTATAACACAAGGTTGTACAACATCCAAAATTGATATTGGTCCAGCTTGAGAAGAACTGGTAAAAAACTCTGAAAAATATTGAATGCCTTCATCAGCAATAGCTTGATCACCTTCCACTAATTGCTCGGACGCAGTATATATGAAATCAGTTCTGTTCTTAGCTCTCCTATTCTTTGTTATTGCGTGAAAAAATTGAGTGTGTCTATCACCTTCCCTCAACCATTGATTCCGACTTTTCTGAAGCCAAAATTGTTCCTCTTGAAGATAGGCATCATTCAACTCCGTTTGTAATTGATGTAGTTGATCCATAGGGAAATGCGGATCTAGTGTTTTCTACTCGATTAGGCGTCCGAGATCATTTATGTATAATTCAGAGTTAAACTTATGACTCCTTAAACATTTGATAATATTAGTACGAAATCGTTGTAAACACAAATCAAATTTAGCGTTCTTGGGTTGCATGTTCCATGTGTCCATAACCACTTGTCGAAACTTAGGATTCTAACATAATATGCGATCAAAAGTACACCGTTTTCGACCCATCTCCCCAAATTTACGAATTTAGATTATGGCTGGCCTATGGTCAGACTCCAATAATTCCACGTATTCTACTTCCGAATTTGGGAATAGAGCATTCCATTCTTTGTTACCAAAAACTCTATCTAACCAACACTGAATGGTATACCCTCTTCAGCGACCTATCCAGGTCATATTATTACCCTGGTATTTAATATCATAAATATTACAGGAATGAACCATGGTTCTAGAGTCTCGTAGACTCCAAGGTTCTCTCTCTCTCTTTGCCTCCAATTTTCTCATGATTATTCAAAATCTCATTAAAGTCCCCACACCATAACCAAGCTCCTTGTCTCTTAACCAAAATACGTTGTATACATTCCCATAACATATGTCTTAGTTTACGGTTTGGATTTCCATAGACACAAGATAAATAAAAGAAAAGTGATTTTTATTAACTTGACAATCAATGAGTCTAGCATCAGTAGAAATTACAAATACAGAAAAAAAAATTTTCCACAATAAAGCAATCCCACCCCCAGTTCCCAAAGGAGATACACACTTAACATTCCCATAACCCAACTGAGCAGCAACATCATGGACCACATTATCTGGGGTCTTTGTCTCCAAATAGTATGTCCGGGGAATAGTTTCTTATTATTCCCTTAAGACATCGAACCACCAAGGACCTTTTCAAGCCCCGGCGGTTCCAAAAAGCTGTATTAATTCCTCCTCTGTTGGATTATGGTCCACGGCACCACCATTGTTGAGATTAGGGTTAGGTTTCGGATAGGCAGCATCCAGGTTGGAGAACTAGCAGCATGAGGCTCCATGAATTTCCAATTAACCGCATTTTCCACATGAGTCCTCTTCTTAGTAACATACTGCTTAAAGACATCATCAGCAATCCAGTAATGTTTGAAGTCATAGGATTTACCTGATTTTTCAGAAGTTGGATCAATTGAAGCAGCCTTACGCTTCTTTGGGTTCAAGCCAGGATCTTCTGCAATGTCACGGTACTCGTGGTACGTAGGCTTTGTAGTAGGAGCAGTCTCATGTGATGGAGCATTGAATCCATGGGGAGGCGCATCATCATCTCCTTCTCCGTAATTATCCCCACTATCATCATCATTAGCATCTCTTTCATCCGGTGGTGGGGATTGGGAACCATTGAGCGAACAGTCAGACACATCATAGGTGAGCATACCGCATTTTTTGCAAAAGCCATGAAGCTTTTCGTATTGAAATTTGAGAACCGCTGTTTCATCACCAAAGAGAAACAATCGTTGAAAACATAACGGATTTTTAAGGTCCCATAGAACACGGACCCTGACATAGTTCACATGGTGGGCAATATATGTCCCAAAATATGTTTCCAAGTAATGACCAATCATATGTCCAATATTGATAACAATGTGTTCCGTCAAGTAGAGCATGGGAATTCCACTAACTTGTACCCAAAAAAGGATTGTTAGAGGATCATCATCAGAATGGAGAGAGTCCATTTTTATATGACACACTTCCAATCGTTGAAAGACCAAGGACCCCGGCGCATCACCGACATCATCATTTCTTCAAATGGAAATAGGAAGTGAATTTGAGAATTGTTGACGATTCGGCCTGTTACTTCTTCACCAACTCCCCACATACGAGGCAGAGTAATCAGCATCGCACACAAGTTTTGTTTATGGGGATAGGTTGCTTTAACCAGCAAGGTGAATTGATTCGCTGTCGTAGCCTCAGTGTACAAGTCAAGTGGCATTGTAATGATCTCATTTTCGATGCCCAATGAAATCTCTTTTAGTTGTTTGATAGGCTTAGAATTTAATCATAAACTAATACTGCAGAGAACAGTTCAATGTAGCACAGTATAGGGTATAAAATCCACAGAGACCAGAATGCACGTTCAGTTAAAAACTCGAATATGGCTAAAGCGAGAATAAAAATTTGATTGTTGAATTCAAAACGGTAATTAAAAACGGTTTAAAACTTATAATAATAAAACGCTAGGCATTAGGGAAATATGTAGGTATTCGGGTTTAAAGTCAAGTTAACATGCAGGATTTTAAATTGAAAATAGTTCTCAACATGAA